>CAUYQG010150424.1:0-15073 GCA_963574415.1 Tarsius wallacei | reverse complement strand
CGGGGGTGCCGCAGCACTGCCCAGCCGCGGGGCTGGGATCCTGGAAGCGGCACTAGCGGGGGGCGGGGCCGGGCGCCAAACATCTCCCCACACCCGGGCACCGCAGCGGGGTTGGAGCTGAATGCAGGGCTGGGAGGGTCCCGAGTGCGAGGTGCGTGGCACCTGGGCTCGGCGTGCAGAGTGAGCTCTAGAGCAGGGTGGGGAGGGGGCGGCGAGCAGGCGGGGTCGGGAACGGGGGCGCCTGAAGGGTGCGGGAGGGGCGGGGCTGGAGGGCGCCCCGGAGCGGTCCGGGGGCTGCAGTGCCCGCGGCAGCGCGGGGTGCAGCGGCCCGGCCAGCTGCTGCAGGGCGCGGAGGGGGCTGCGGGGCAGGGCGCGGGGGGCCGCGGGGGCCCCGGAGGCGGCGGGCGGGAAAGGCTGGGGGTGGGGCGGGCCGAGGGGGCGCTGCAGCAGCCGGTGCAGGGCCGGGGGGCGGGGCGAGGAGCCGCATAGCGCCCGGGCGGCAGGGGCAGGGTGGGGGCCACGGCTGGCGGGCCGTACTTGCCGAGCTCCTCGAAGAGCTGGTAGTCGTCGGTGAAGCGGGTGCAGGTGGCGGTGGTGGCCATGCTGGCGGGCGGGCGGACGCGGCGGTGCAGCCCGCGCCGACGTCGGTGCACAGTCACCGCCGCCCGGCCGAGGGAGCAAGAGGAGGAGACGGGGCTGAGCCCGGCAGCACCGCGAGACTTTACCGGGGAGAGCGAGGGAGGGAGGGACACCCCCGCGCCGCCCGCCCGCCCCGCCCCCAGCCCTGCCGGCCCCCCGCCCGGCCCCCGGACCGCCCCGGGGGAGGGGCCTCCCGCCGCCGGCCCCGCCCCGCCGCGGGAGCCGCCCGGGCTGGGCCCGGCGCGCGGGGGAGTGCAGGGAGGGGTCCCGGCTCCGAGCCACCCGCCCGGCGGACACAGCTGAGAGGTTCGCGACCCGGGGGCTCATCCCGCGGCGGACCCCGCAAGGGCTCCGGAAGATGCGTGCGAGGATGTGTTAGAAGTGGTGTAGAGGTCTGGACCCCGAGCTCTCTGGAGGGGCCCCACACGCGGGTCCCAAGCCCCCAACCTGGCCCACACCGTGTGGAGAGAGAGCCAAGGTCAAGGAGCCTGTGTCAGACTGCACACCCGGGAGGCACCCCCAGCCTGTGCAGAGCCGACTGCCAGCAGCCTTCCCTCGGGGAGCTGACAGTCTAGACTTGTGCAAGCATTAGGGCTATTAGCAAGAAACCCTTCAGGCGCGGTTTGATCCGGGAGACCAGGCCAGGGGCAAGGTTGCAGGTGGGACTCTGCCTTCCTGCACTCCAACCTTAGAGATGAAAGAATGTTCTCTCTGAGACAGTAAAGGAAAGGAAATAGGAACGATTTGAAAAGACTGTGCATTGGGAGCTAGAAGATCAAGTGGAAGGAAGGAAGGAGACATCCTTATTTTCTTGGAAGCCATCCTGTACTTTTATTTTACGACATGTATCACATTTTGTAATGATGCATTCACTGGTGTGGAGCTACGACATAGTTGTCTCAGGAGTGAACTCTGGAATCAGACTGCCTGACTTGGATTTCTGGGCAACTCACTGACCAGCTGTGTGACCTTGGGCAAGTCACTTAATCTTTTTGTGCTTCAGCTACCTAATCTAAAACTGGGAATAATGATACTATCTACCTCACAAGCTTGTGAGCATTTAATGGGCTAAATCACATAAAGCACTTAGAACTGTACCTGGTGCCTGATTAGAACTGTTTGCTGTTATTATTTGTTTAACATTTGCCTTCCCACTAAATTGTCAGCTCCAATAGGGTAAGGCCTCTGCTTCCTTTGTTCACCACTGTATACTCAGCCTCAACCATCAGTAAATATGGAATGGCAAAGAGAGTTACCACCCCTTCTTCTGTCACCACCATGATAAGTTGATGGGACAGAGGCACATAACTGTCTCGATGGAGGACAAACAGTCCGGGCAGGTTCCCGACCTGCCTGGGCAGCTGCGCTGGGAGTCAGAGGCCAGCCTGGTCCGGGCAGGATGGAGCTCAGCCAACTGCTGCCGCTCAGTCTTGCTTACAGCAGGACGCCCACTGGGAGTTGGGCCTCTGTTGTCAGCAGGCTTGCTCAGCCTGAGGAGGCAGCTGAGAGGCGTCCCAGCCTCCCAAGCTGCCTCCCTGAGGGGTGGGTGGAGCAAAGCTCTCCGGGAGGGCTCCTCTCCTGTCCTTACCCATCAGCCCTGGGAGCTGCTTCGAGAACCAGACTGCCTAGTAGGGGTGATTAGGGAACAAGAGGGAGAGAAGCCTGAGAGGAAAAGCATTAGCAGATTGCTTGTGAGGAGGGCAGAACAGGAAGTAAGGCAGTGGGGAGTAAGGCTACTTCCTATCTCCAAGCACCTGGGTGAGAGCTAGGTCCCAAGTCCCAGCATGAGGTAGGGCAGTGAGACTGTGTACATGGGGATGCCAGTTAAGTGTTGAGTTTCTGCCATCCACCTTCAAGGCAGAAGCAACGGCTAGCCTGCACTCCAGAAGTGGGGGCCGCATATCAGTTGATCATCAATGTGCCCTTCCTGAGTGCTCAAGGCGCTTGGTTCCTGACCTCCAAGCTGATATTTGAAACTTTATATTCATTAATGAAAGGTGGAATGAGGAGACGAGGTCAGAACAAGCACAGACTTGGGCTGCCATGGAGTCCCCTGGGGTAGCCCAGGGGCAAATGTAAAACCAGGACTGCAACCCTGACCAATCTCATGTACCTGCTGGGAGAGGTAGATCATCCTGGCTGAGGGTAAGGGTTCTCCACACTAACTGTTTTGGGGTAACCATATAAACGCATTTTGCATTGTGTCTCTAGGTAAAAGGAAGAGTGATGACAAAAATATTGGGGTGAAGCCTTGGGGCTGACTCACAGTGGCAGTAGTAGCTGCCTTTCAACAGATATTTATCAACTGCCTACTACGGACTTAGCACTACCTTTTACTTTTCGAAACATCTAAATAAAGTGAAAAATCCAAATTTACACAATTAGAAGGAAACTCAGTTTGCCCTCTTCTTTTTCTTTCTGTCTCTTCTGATTTCTAACTCACCTCTCCCTCCCTCCCTCACTACTTCTCTCAACAGCCCAGACAAGGACACATCCACGGTGGCAGTTTGGAGCCTATAGACACTTCTGTGTGCACACATGAACACACACCCTCGCACAACCCGCCTCTATCCCCATTGCTGTAGCACCCACACAACCTCCAGCTACCCCACAGCAATTAGAGAGAAGAGACAAATAATAACGAGCTCACCAGCTCCCTGTGCATCAGTATCTATGGCAACCTCATGGGGTCGCAGGCTGCGCTGTTCCGGTTGCCGCCAGTCCCCTGGGCAGCGCCAGCATTCAGGCCGTGCCCAGAGCTCAGAGAACAGAGAATGACAAGGAAATCGATGCCTTGATAATCACCAGAGGTGCCTCAGTGGGTGGGACCCTCCATCATTCTGATCTTTGTCTTTGAAGCCTCTAAAGTCCTGCATCCATGAGAGGTTTTCAATTCACATTCCACAGAATCCTAGGGGTTCCATGGCCAGGCCCCAGCAGCTGTTCCACATAAGATTCAGTAGAAGATAAGAGTCTCTGGCTGAAAACAAGTCTGAGTCCCACTGGAATTCTGGGGTCCCCTCCAACTCTAAGGTTATATGACTAGTTTTGGAGAATTTGGTGTGATGAGATCGTGGCCTCTCTCCAAGGAGTTCTGAGAGGATTATTAGTGGTGAAGCATTTGAAACCAGAGAGATGTGATAATGGGGATAGGAAAGAAAGAGTGAGATCGGCACATAAAAACATTTATGTAAGCAATCCTCACACTGAGAAGGAGTGAGGGATGCTTCTCTCTCTCCTGGGAGACACATCAGAAAAAGCCGGTGGGATTTTTCAAATCACTGCCATGCACAGCAAAGTTAGTAGGCTCCACACCCAGTGAGAACTATCCCAGTCAAGTTACTGTCCTTGGTGAGAGTGTTTTCCCATCCCTCCTGAGTCAAAAAGCTGAAAAAAGGACAAAGGAACCACAGATTAAATCTATAACTGCAGTATTTCTTAAAGAAAGAGCTGAGGCATTTGAGGTGAGGGGCAGAGCTCCGGCGGGCTTGGTCACAGGGGCCTGAGATTTTTAGAGTGAGAGAGATAGGCTATTTGGGGTGAGGGCTGCAGCATTTGGTGTGAGAAGGTGAGGTGTTTGGAATAGGGTCCGAGGCACTGGGGATGAAGCACTGAGCTGTGAAATTCAGGGAAGGTGAAGGAATATGTAATGTGAGGAGTCAAAGTATTTGTGAGGAGCTGAGGGGCTGACAGGGAGGAATTTCCATTTTCCAGTCAGCGGGCTGGTTCCAAAGAACCATCTGATCCTGGCCTTCCCAACCCTCAAGTCCAGGTCAGGGCTGCCTCTGCCTTTCCCCCCCTTCACCCCTTTTGTCATCCCCCAATAGACTGTGAGCTCCTTGAAGACAGTGGGTACCTGATCTTTCTTCCTGTATCCTCAAAACCTATCACAAAACCTGGCACATAATAGATGCTCAGTACATGTTTGTGGACTGAATAAAGTACTGGGGGCAAGGGGCTGAGATATTTGGAGCGAAGGCAGCACCAGCGGAGAGCTGACTTCAGAGGCACAAGGGAGGTACTGAGGCTACAGGCTGGCTGCAAGCATCAACGTGGACGAGCGGAGTGTGGGGCCCCCTGGTGGGCAAACATGAGGCATATAGGGATGCAAGGGAGCGATGCAACGTGAATTGCAAAACCCACCAAGATAGCTAACATTTAGGGAGAAGTGGCCGCTTGCACTAAGCACTCTACAGAAACTGTCCCATTTAACCCTCACCATCACCCTGTGAGTGTAGGAGCCATTAGCCCCATTTTACAGGAGAGGAGACTGAAGCTTAGAAAAGCGAAGTAACATGCCTAAAAGGCAATAGCTAATACAGTTTGTGGCAGAGCTGGAATCCTGTGATTGAAGAGAAATTGAAAGAGGTAGGGGAGCAGTAAGTGATCTGGGGGGCAATTCAGATGCGCTCACACCACCAATGCCATCTAGATTAAAATCTCTTTTTTTGAGTCAGAGTCTCACTCTGTCGCCCAGGCTGGAGTGCAGTGCACACTCACGGCCACTGCAGCCTCAAATTGCTGGGCTCAGGCAATCCTTCTGCCTCAGCCTTCTAAGTAGCTGAAACTACAGGCGCACACCACCACACCCAGCTAATTTTATGATTTATTATAGAGACAAGGTCTCCCCATGTTGCTCAGGCTGGTCTTGAACCCGTGAGCTCAGGTAATCCCCTCACCTCCACCTCCCAAAGTGCTGGGATTACAAGCATGAGCCACCGTGCCTGGCTAGATTAAAAATCTTAAATTCAGTGTGGATTTATCCCAATCTAATACCAGCCCTGAATCCAGGCATTTTATCAGAGGGGACTTTTTTTTGTTGTTCATTCATTCATTTTATTGAGTAACTCCTCTGTGCCAGTTATTTGGGAAACAGTAGAGAACAATCCAGCAAAATTCCTGCCCTCATGGAGTTTACATTCTTGTAGGCAGACAATGAACCTAGAAAGAGGTAATTATAGACTGGAGTAAATTCTACTGCGGAGAAAATAAAATCCAGTAATGGGGATAGAGAGTGATGGGGGCAGGGAACACAGAGAACACCTTTAACTGAGGTACTCAGACATGGCTGCCCTCCAAAAGTGACTTTTCAGGGAGACATTTAGGAATGACATTCAGAAATGACGCTAAGGAGGTAGTTGCTTAAAGATCCAAATGGGAGCCTTCCTGGAGGTAGGAGCAGCGAAAAAGGCCTGAGATAAAAATTGGTCACAGTGGTTGGCTCATACCTGTAATCCCAGCACTTGGGGAGGCTGAGGTGAAAAGACTGCTTGAACCCAGGAGTTCTAGACCTGCCTAAGCAACATAGTGAGAACTTGTCTTTACAAAATCCCAACAAATTAGCCAAGCATGGTGGTGTGCACCTGTAGTCCCAGTTACTAAGGAAGCTGAGGCAGAAGGCTTTCCTGACCTCAGGAGGTCGAGGCTGTGGTAAACTGTAACTGCCACTGCACTCTAACTTGGGTAACAGAGTGAGACCTCGACTCAAAAATTAAAAAAAAAAAAAGCCAAAAACAAACAAAAAATGGTCACAGCATATTCAAGACACTTTTTATCAAGGACAGAATAAATCTCTGCCTGGAGTTGGAAGTGACATTGTTCCTTGGCCAGCAAAAAGGAGGGCGAAAGAGATGGGCACAAGATGATCTCTCAGCTCTCCAGAGGCTCCGGGAGTGGTACACTTAGAGTCTCTGAGAAGCAGGTGATGCCCCCTCAGTCCATTTAGACGACTAACTCCCTGCCCTGGAGATAGTTTACAGGAGTTGAATCCTAACTCCTGTAGAGACTAGAAAGAGGCCAGAAATAGGCCCTGCCTACTGGGGGCAAGAAGATAAGCATGACATTAAAACAATGCTACAAGCCAAAAGGTGAGAATCACAGCTTCTGGAGTCTTGTATAAGTGGCTGCCTGAATCGCCCTCCCCTCTTTGCATATCCTACAGTTCTCTGCTCACTTTCTCAGGGTCACTTTCCCTGGCCCTTTGACCAGATTAAATCTCTGTAATGGGCCGGGCTCCTTGGCCCAGCCTGTGATCCCAGCACGTTGGGAGACAGGGCGAGTGGATTGCCTGAGCCTGTGGGTTCGAGACCATCCCGGGCAACTTGGCGAGACCTCATCTCTACAATAAATAAATAAATAATTAGTCAGGCATGGTAGCGCATGCCTGTAGTTCCGGGCTACTTGGAAGGCTGAGGCGGACAGATCACCGGAGCCCAGCAGGTTGACGCTGGGGTGGCCGTGAGTGTGCCACTGCACTCCAACCTGGGCGACTCCAACTAAAAAAAAAAAAAAAAAAAATCTCTGTAATGACAACCCCCAAAGTACAATCCACCACTTCGAAGCACTTGTCCCAAGTGTAACTATAGGCCTGTGTTTGTGTGAGGATAGGTCTTGTGAGGTAGAGTCTATGTCTGTTTACATTCCTGCTGGTACCCCCAGTGTCTCAAGTGCCTGGGGTGTAGGAGCTACTCAATAAATGCTTGGAAAGTAAAAGCAAAGCACTATGGGACTTTTAAAGGGGGAGTAATCAATCACTTAGAACAGTCGGAAGAGACTTAATGAGGAGATGGAAGGAGATGAAGACTTGTGGCAGATGAAGGTAGAGTTGGGCATTGCTAGTGGAAAGCAGAGTGTGCATCAGACCCGGAGAAACTGAGGGCTTGGCAGGTGTTTGGGAAACTGGGTGGTCCCGTGGACTGGAGGGGAGAGTATGAAGAGAGGAGAAACAGGACATAAAACTAGGGACCAAGCCAGGCTCAGTGGCTCAGCCTATAATCCCGCCCTTTGGGAGGCTGAGGTGAGTGGATTGCCTGAGCCTGCGGGTTCGAGACCCACCTGGGCAACTTGGCGAGACCTCATCTCTACAATAAATCAAAAAATTAGCCGGGCGTGATAGCGCATGCCTGTAGTTCCAGCTACTTTGAAGGCTGAGGTGGAAGGATGGCTGGAGCCCAGCAGGTCGAGGCTGCGGTGGCTGGGAGCAGCCACTGCACTCCAGTCTGAGCGACAGAGTGAGACTCCAACTCAAAAAACAAAAACAAAAACTGGGGACCAGCCAGATGGAAATAGTGTCTGGCTGTGGGTGGGAGAGCTTCATATTCCTTGTTGGTAAAATAAGGATGCTTCACTATAGAATTGCAGGGACGGGCCTCAGGAAGGACCAGTGTCCAACTTCCTGGACTCCAGGGCAGATCCAGAGGCTGCCAGGTCCCAGACCTGAGCTACAGATGGTTATCTACCAGACAGTCTCCCTTGAATGTCCTGCTATCCACCCAAATCCAAATTAATCCAATCGAAAGACGGTATAACATGGTGGTTAAGAACCCTGAAGCCAAATCCTGGCTCTGCCTCTTACAAACTGTGTGAGCCTGTGAGTTTTATGACTTTCCTGTACCTGTTTTCTCACTAGCAAAATAGGAATAATAATAATACTCAGTGGGATTTTTTTAATGGCTGGTTTTTAAAACATCAACATCTTATTTATTTTTACCAACAAATAAAAAATTGTATGTTTTATGTGCATGTTGTTTTGAAATATATGTACATTGTGAAATGACTAAATCAAGCTAATGATTACCTCATATACTTGGTTTTTTGTGGTGAGAACATTTAAAAATCTACTCTCTTAGTGATTGTCAAGGATGCAATACATTATTATTAGTGATGGTCACCATGCTGTACAATAAATCTTTAAACTTATTCCTCCTAACTAATTTTCGGATTTTATGGGGAGCAAATTATTAGTACATATGAAGGGTAAAACAGTGCCTTGAATAGTAGTCAGGGCTCAATAAATATTAACTACTGTGACTATTCCCCCACCACTCTTGATCAGTTTTCTTCTCCAGTTCCCTTGGCTCTGACAGTGACATGACTAGTCCGCCAATGACCTAGGTTCAGAATCTTGGAGCCAACTTTGACTCTTATATCACTTAGGAGGCAGAGCTGTGTTTGAATTCTGGCACTGACACTTACTAGTTGTGTGACCTTGGGTAAAAGTCACTTAAGCTCCCTGAGCTTCATATTCCTTGTTGGTAAAATAAGCTTGTTTCACTATAGAATTGTTATAATAATTTTTATTTTTAAAGATGTATTTACCTATTTATGTATTTATTAATTTATTATTATTATTATTATTATTATTATTTTTGAGTTGGAGTCTCACTGTCGCCCAGACTGGAGTGCAGTGGCCGCTCCCAGCCACCGCAGCCTCGACCTGCTGGTCTCCGGCGATCCTTCCGCCTCAGCCTTCCAAGTAGCCGGAACTACAGGCATGCACTACCACGCCCGACTGATTTTTGATTTATTTTAGAGATGATGTCTCGCCAAGTTGCCCAGGCGGGTCTTGAACCTGCGGGCTCAGGCAATCCACTCACCTCAGCCTCCTAAGGCGTGGGATTACAGGCTGAGCCACCAGCCCGGCTAATTAATTATTTTTTATAGACAGAGTCTTGCTCTGTCACCCAGGCTACAGTGCAGTGGCATAATCTTAGCTCACTGCAGCCTCGAACTCCTGGTCTCAAGCAATCCTCCCGCCTCACACTCCTGAGTACCTGGGACAAATAGTGAGCAAACTTTCTATTTTTATGTTTGTAGAGACGGGGCTTCACTATATTGCCCAGGCTGTGTTGTAATAATTTAATGACAGTATTTGTAGGTGAATGACTTAATGCCTGATGCTAAATAAATGGTAGTTGTTATTATCATCCTGTGTATCACCAGAAACCAACATTCATATATATTTCTCTTTTTTTTCCCCAGCAGTGAGTACTTAAGCTCTAGCTATATTTCTCTTTAAATGTCCTTGTATTCATCCCTTCTTTTCCACTTCCCTCTCTCCATTCACCTTCCTAAGTTTCTGCAGGAGCCTTCCTCCTAACTTTGCTGACCCATTTTATTTTCTTTCTTTTTTTTTTTTTGTTGAATTAGGGTCTTGCTCTGTCACCCAGACTGGAGTGCAGTGGCCGCTCCCGGCCACCGCAGCCTCGACCTGCTGGGCTCCGGCGATCCTTCCGCCTCAGCCTTCCAAGCAGCCGGAACTACAGGCGCGCGCTACCACGCCTGGTTAGTTTTTGATTTACTGTAGAGATGAGGTCTCGCCAAGTTGCCCAGGCGGGTCTCGAACCCGCGGGCTCAGGCAATCCACTACCTCAGCCTCCCAAAGCGCGGGATTACAGGCTGAGCCACCGAGCCCGGCTGACCCATTTTACTTTCATTCAGTCACTCAAGAAATATTAAGGAAACACCTTCGCTTTTCAGGGCATTATCTCGTGCTGGGGACATAGCAGTGAACAAAATAGAAGATACCCCTGCCCTCATGAAGCCTCCCTTCTGGTGAGAGGGATAAACAAGTGAACAAAAAATATATAATGCATCAGGTGGTTGTAAATGCTATGAAGAAAATTCAAGCAGGGAAAGGGGATAGAGAATGACGAGGGGGTGCTGTTTAATATAGGATGGTCAGGGAAGGCCAGTCTGCAAAGGGGAACATAAGGCAGAGGTTTACAGGAAACAAGATCACTTTCAATAGGCCACATCTTTGCTGAAATGCTGTTTCCTTTAAAATTAAGCACGAATGCCTCTGTATAACTTTCTAGAACCTCCGTATTTCTAATCCATCTTGTGACTTTGTTCTACTCTCAGAATGCCTCTGCTTTTGCTGACATGCTCCATATGCTTAAGTATGTAAATTATTAGGTTAATAGTTCTTATCTCTAATCGTGGTATTAGTGTGAACTTTTTTCTTTCTTAAATATGCTATCTAATTTTTTTTTTTTTTAGTTGGAGTCTCATTCTGTCACCCAGGCTGGAGTGCTGCTCACAGCCACCGCAGACTCAATCTGCTGCTTCAGCCTTCCAAGTAGCTAGAACTACAAGTGTGTGCCACCATGCCCAGCTAAGTTTTTTAAAACTGTATTGTAGAGATGAGGTCTCATCAAGTTGTTAGGCTGGTCTCGAACCCTTGGGCTCAGGAAATCCTCTCACCTCCACCTATCAAAGTGCAGGGATTACAGGTGTGAGCCACCTCCCCCGGCCAGTTTTTTATGTTGAACATAAATTAACTGAATAACAATAACAATAATGGCTTAATTTCTCCCTACCATCTTATTTTAATCACCATAACAACCATAGAGTGCAAGTTTTATTATCCCCATTTTACAGACGAGAAAACTGAGACACAGAGAAGTTGCACTGTTTCTCTGAACTCAACCCTTGAAATGATTGGACTCGCTGTTTGCTTTTTCTAAAATTTAGGCCCTAAGTTCCTCAAGGGCAGAGTCCTTGTCCTCTCCTTATATCTCTCTTCACCCTCTCCTCACAGCCTTCAGCAGAGCACCCTGTTCTGTACATAATGAATGTTTTGTAATGTATTGGTCTGTTGGATGGATCGGTCAATTGTTCTGATACGGTCCACTTATCTTGCTTGTGGTGCTATCTCGAATGCTCTCTACCTTGGGCCCAAGTTTGGAGATCCTGGGCCCGTAGAGGTGAGGGGGCTGGGCCTCCACCTCAAACGGGCAGTGATTCTACTTGTCCACTAGAGGCCGCCTTAGGCCCGATTTTAGACAGCCACAGGGCTACTCGGCCTACCCCACCGCAAGAGTCATTTCCAACACCTAGTCTACCTGAGAACCCATGGCCCCGGAGACCGTCTATTGGTGCCTCTGGCTTCAGTTTCTTCCAACAGATCATCAGATCTCAGAGCTGGAATGCTGGAATGAGCTCCACAGTAAAAGTTGCTGATGGCAGACAGACAGCAGGAGTGTCCTGGCAGGTTCCAGATGCCCCTCAAAGAGCCAAGTCAACAAATATATTTGGAGCATCCAACTGTATCCCTGCTGTCTCCGATACACTGTGCTATGCGCTGGGACTAGCTTGGTGAACAAGACAGGCTCCCTCCTGTCCTCCCAGCTCTTCTGATTCAATGAGGGACGCAGACAAGCCTGAAATGATTGCATTGTGTGACAAACTGCTGACATGATTTCTGTTTCAGTGTTGCTTCTCCCTGGGTCTCATTTTGCCGTGGGTTATCCCATGGGACGCCTACCTGCTTTGGGTCAAGGAAATAAAGGCCAAAGAAAATTACCCATATTCAGAGAATCACTTCAGAGCCCCCTTGTCTCTGTAAGTGGAAGGATTCCCTGTGTCTTCTGTCAGATCAGTGGGCATCTGGGGTTGGGCAGACACTGGGGATGGAAGTGGCAGGTCACCCTGACAAAATTTTTCTGCTGTTCTTTCTCTAAGCGGCCTGGGAACTTTGCTCGGGAAGGGAAGCAGATTAGACTTTGCGGTATGTCCTAGCCTGCTTGCTTTCTCGCTGATTTCTCCTTGCCTCTTCCTTTTCTCCTTTTTCTTAGACGATCTACTCAGTCAACATATTTATCAAATGACTGTGACGTTCAGAGCAGTGTTTTTCACCCAGAAGCAGGAGGTCAAGGAAGTCACAACAGAGTTGGGGTGATAAGATAGAGAGAGGGATAGAGACAGACTTCCAGACAATGCAGCATTTTTATAACTGTGGGTCGGTGGCTGCTGATGGTCATTACTGAAGTAGATCCCTGGAGGCTGAGGGTCTGGGAAGGCTGCGTTCCTGGATGAGGTAACCAGGGCCTTCCAGGATGGTTCTTCAGCCTGCCCACCGGTGGCTTTTTCTGCAAGTGTGTTTTCAGAGAAGGAGAAAACATCCCCCACACCAGCTGTTCACTCCACTGTACCTGGACAAGGGTCTCAGAGGCCCAGATGCTCAACATTCCTGAGAAGTAGCTTCTGAGTCAGAGTCCCAGAAACAGCTGAGGCAGCTTCAGGCTGGAGTCTTGGCTCTCTTTTCTTCCATTCTGTCCAAAAGCAACTCCCTTCTTAGCTATTTGGATGTGACCAGAAACCCAAGCAACGGCCCTAGGTTGGGAGCCTGGCTCAGTTAATGTCTTTAAGATGGACTTGGTTCCTGCATGTTCTCTACAGCTGCAGCCATCAGGTAAAGGCATGTACCCAGTGACACCTGTACTAGGAAGTCCAAGGGACAGGGGAAACTCACCCCGTGCCTACAAGTTGTAGCCCCTAGTGCGGCCATCACTGGAAAGGGATTGTAATTAGGACTTGGCTTAAGTTAAGGCAGCAGCATTCCCTGGGCAATCTGCCAGCGCCTCCTTGCTGCCTGGGCGTGGGGCCCAGGACATGCCAGGGCAATACCAGAGAGCTGACTCAGGGGGCGGCATGAGGGAAACAGAAAAACCCTTCCCACCCACCAGCTGAGAGAGGAACTGAAGCTGCCCTGAGGTCCACTGAGATGGCCCTGTATGGCCAGACCACCAACACGCTGTGTGTATGGGCCTGTTCCTCAGGCCATAGATCCAGGAAGCCCCATACCTCCTGTGGCCACCGGCAGAAGGCCAGGGCTCACCCTCATTCTCTGAGTTCCTTTCTTCCTGCAAAGAACTCTAGGTGGGCAGGTCTAGGTTCCCTAAACTTCCTTCTACAATTGATTCGGGCCCTGCCATTGCCATTTCTTAAGTCTGTGACCTTGGGCAAGTCCCTTACTTTGGTGTAACTTAGATTCCTTTTATTTTAGGTGGAATGAACAATATTCGCCTGCCTCGTAGGGCTGCAGCGAGGATCAAATGAGATAATGTCTATGAAGGTAACTTGCATCTTAAAAAGCACATTTGTAATCAGGTATTATTATTATTATTATTATTATTATTATTATTATTATTATTTTGAGTTGGAGTCTCACTCTGTCACCCAGACTGGAGTGCAGTGGCTGCTCTCGGCCACCGCAGCCTCGACCTGCTGGGCTCCAGTGATCCTTCCGCCTCAGCCTTCCAAGTAGCTGGAACTACAGGCGCGCACTGCCCGGCTAATTTTTGATTTATTGTAGAGGTGAGGTCTCGCCAAGTTGCCCAGATGGATCTCGAACCCGCGGGCTCAGGCAATCCACTCACCTCAGCCTCCCAAGGCGCGGGATTATAGGCTGAGCCACCGAGCCTGGCTAGGTATTATTATTGTCATGATTATTCCTGAGATAGAAATTGTAGTCTCTGGCTCCGAGGCTCACCAAGTCCTTCTCTTTGCCTCTTTTATCTGACAAGATGCTCTGAAACAAGTGCTGAAGTTCTAACCCAGTCCCGGGCCTCAGAAGCATGGACACAGGAGCCTCTGCCTGGTGCCATGGTGCCAACTCAGGATGCAAGCCCCACCACCCCAGCTCTGTTAAACCGGTTCTTTCCCTTCTGATCAGACTCCTCCAGTCCAGTTTGCCTGCAGTGAGTGACAAAGACACCTAAAATAGCACAGGCTCTGCAAACACCGCTGCAGACTTAGTCTTGGGCATAAGGTGCTGTCTGTCACCCGTGGGCCTGTTTGGGCATTGCAGCCAGGTGTAGCCTTCTACCCTCCAGGCTCTGGCCCAGCTTCCTTTATGCAGCACTAGGATGACAGTGCCCCCTGTCAGCACTTTGGGTGGCTGAATTAGATGACTCCCTGGAAAGCTGGCTTGGCTAGAGGTGCCAGGGGAGGGGGCTTACTGGTCTCTTTACCAGCTCCTCAGCCCCGCACCCTTGGGACCATTCCTTGTGCCAAGAGGCCAGGTGAGGTGAGGAAAAACAGCTGTGCTGTGGCCCCAGGGAAGGTTGTGCACAGGATACAAGGAAAGTCTGATTCTGAGGACCCTACAGCCAGCAGGCCTTGGCTTGTCTCTCTAGCTACAGAACCAGTTTGGTGTGCAGCTGCTGGGGTGCCTGCCTGTGGGCCTGGGGCCTACCGGCTCTGCTCTGGGATTTCCCATGGGGCATCCATATGACTTACCCTAGTGGGAGTGGTGGCTGCTGAGACTGGATTCAAACAAGAAAGCTTGCAGCCTGGAGCCATGGGTAAGAACTGCCCTTCTAGCAGGAGCATTCGTCATTGCTAAGCCCGTCTCTAATTCTCCCTATTTTAAGCAGCCATTTCCATGTGGCATGAGTCTCTACCCTTAGAACATTCTCATCCAGCTCTTTCTTTTTTTCTTTTTTCTTTTCTTTTTGAGTCGAAGTCTTGCTGTGTTGTCCAGGCTGGAGTACAGTGGCATGCTCAATGGTCACCATAGTCTCAACCTGCTGGGCTCCGGTGATCCTTCCACCTGAGCCTTCCAAGTAGCTGGAACTACAGATGTGTGCTACCACGCCCAGCTTATTTATTATTTATTTATTTATTTATTTTTGAGTTGCAGTCTCACCGTATTGCCCAGGCTAGAGTGCAGTGGCACTCTCACAGCCACCCCATCGTCGACCTGCTGGATTCCGGTGATCCCTCTGCTTCAGCCTTCCAAGTAGCTGGAACTACAGGTGTGCGCTATCACACCCGGCTAATTTTTGATTTATTGTAGAGATGAGGTCTCACCAAGTTGCCCAGGTAGGTCTTGAACCCGTGGGCTCAGGCAATCCACTCACCTCAGCCT
>CAUYQG010150416.1:0-12005 GCA_963574415.1 Tarsius wallacei | reverse complement strand
GCCCGGCTGATTTTTTGATTTATTGTAGAGATGAGGTCTCGCCAAGTTGCCCAGGCGGGTCTCGAACCCACGGGCTCAGGCAATCCACTCACCTCAGCCTCCCAAAGCGCGGGATTACAGGCTGAGCCACCAAGCCCGGCTAAGCGTCCACATTTCTAAGAATGGCATGCTTCACCATCTGTGACCTAGCTATTGCCTTACATACCCCTGGCCTTATTTCTTGCTGCTCCCTGCCCTGCACTGTATGCACTAGCAGTATTGAACTACTTCTCGTTGCACATCATCGTCTCAGTCTCTGCCTTTACTCATAGTGTTCCCTAGTCTCTTCTACCTGCCAAACCAGCTCTGGTCCTTCCTGAAATCATTGCCTAGGTGCCATCGTCTGTGCTCTCATGATCCCTTGGGCATGCTGTTGTCATAGCAGTAATTAAATTCTACTATAACCGTCCATTTTCAGTTTTCTCAACTAGACTCAACTGCTTGAGAGCAGGAATAAATGTTTTATTCACATTTTTATCCTTTGGGCCTGGTACAGAGCCACGCACATAAGAATTAATAATGACTTATTAAAAAAATTGGAGTCAGACCAGGCATGGTGGCTCAGGCCGATAATCCCAGCATTTGAGAGGATGAGAAGTGTGCATTGAATGAGCCCAGGAGTTCGAGACCAGCCTGGGCAACATAGCGAAACCTCATCTCTACAAAAAATAAAAAACAAAATTAGCCAGGCATGGTGGTGTGCGCTTATAGTCCCAGTTACTTGGGATGCTGAGGTGAAAGGGTCGCCTGAGCCCAGGAGGTTGAGGCTGCTGTGACCTGTGATTGTCATGATCACGCCACTGCATTGTAGCTCGGGCAACATAGTGAGACCTCAACTCCAAAAAAATAAAAAAGGCAGTAACTGGAAGAGACTTTAAATAACTGTCTAAACCAGAGCCCATTCTATAGTTTTGCTTTTTAAAATAGGATTCTATTGAAAATTTATTAGTGACTAGAGATGTCCTGCCTCCTTAAATAGCCTGTTCTATTTTCAGATATGTCATTTAATTAACAAGTGTCTCATTATGTTGACTTATAATTGGCTTATTTGTGACTCTACACATCTATGCTATTTCTGCCCTGTGGAACAACTTGAAATAAATATTAATCCAAGCACAAGACTTGCAAATTTTGAAGACAATTCTCTTGCTTCCCTTAGGTAATTTCTTGTGGAGGCTAAACATTCCCAGTTACTGCAGCCTTTGCTCATCTTGAAAAGTAAGCTTCATGAGGGAGGAGCCCTTGTCTGAATGGCCACTATTCTATTTTTAAGCCCTAAAATAGTACTTGACATATTGTGAGTGTCTGGTGCAAAAAAGAATGAATAAAGAAACCATACGGTTCATTCTAAGTCTTTATGCTGCTACTGTGCCATCCTGATGCCCTAAAATGAACCTTGTACTCTGATAATATCCATGTGGCATACATATAGCATCTACTTCTGTGTCTAAGTTCCCTCATCTAGTATGTTCCCTGCCTTTATTGTCAATTAAAGTTTGTAACTGATGTTTACTCATATTGCTGGAGAAAGGGTTTAATAGGGTAAGGACTGAGACTTGTACCTGGTATCATAGACCGACCCCTCTCCATATGGACGTGGTCAGCTAGTTGTGGGTCTCTTTTGCTATATTTTTGTTCTGTCCATGTTGCTTCTGTTTTTTTCTTTTTGTTTGTTTATTTTTTCCTTTAGAGTTAAGGTCTCTCTCTGTCATCCAGGCTGGAGTGCAATGGCACAGTCAAAGCTCACCGCAGCCTTGACCACCTCCAGGCATTCCTTTTGCCTCATCCTCCTGAGTAGCTAGGACCCCAGGCATGTACCACCACATCCAGTTAGTTTTTGATTTTTTTTGTTTTTTGTTTTTTTTGTGGAGACAAGATCATGCTATGTTGTCCAGGCTGTCTCGAGCTCCTGAGCTCAAGTGATATTCCCTTCTCAGCCTCCCAAAGTGCATGGAATTACAGGCATGAGCCACTGCACCTGGCACCACGTTGCTTCTTGTTTTAGTGACTGTAGGAGTAAAGAATAAGAAACCCTCAACTGTCCTAGAGAACTTAGGGAATGACACAGAAAGAAATGATGTTTGAACTTGCAGGGTGAATATAGGGTTTTGGCAAGAGGCAAGAAAGGGAAGAATATCTCTGGCATAGGACCAACATAGATAAAAATGTTGAGGCAGTTCAAGTGGTTCAACATGGTTATAGGGAACAGTGTGGTAGTGTGATGAAACACGCAAGGCTAGTGAGATAGAAAAAGGCCTGACCATAGAGGATCCTAAATCCATGCTATGGACTTGGTCCATTTTTCTGTAGGTCTGAGAGAATAAAAGATTTTTAATCAGGGAGTGAACTTTTGTGTTTAACAGAGATGGTGTTGCTGTGGATACTCATTGGAGTGGGAGAGAATGAGGGTAGAGAAGCCCAAGAAGAGGTTTCTAGGTCAAGAATTATGAGGGCCTGAATCAAGGCCATGGTCGTAAGAATCTAGAGGCAAACATGGATAGGAGAGACATTTAGGAAGAGTAATTTACAGGTTGTAGTGGCTGATTGGATACTAAGAGGATAGTCCAGAAAGACATTTGCATTACTGTGCCACTCTGTCTTTTTTAAAAATTAACTAAATAACAAATCCTTACCATGTATCAGGCACTAGTTTGTGTTTTACAAATATTAACTCACTTAATTCTTACAATAACCCTATGAGATAGGTACTGTTTTATACTTATTGTACAGATGAGGAAACTGAGATACAAAAAGATTAAGAAACTACAGTTAGTAATGAACCCAGGTAGTCTGGCTGCAGAATGCATTCTCTTAACCATAGTTGAAAACAGGCACTTGAATTTAGAGAAAGAAGTTGGGATGTAAGATAGGTCTGTTCATTTCAACCAAAGCACATAGCCCTGTTGTGTGTCATGCAGTGGGATGGACAGTGGGGATAAAGCAAGTAGATGTGCTTTGTGTTCTAAGAGTGCCCATGGGGTCATTAAAAAGGGGAACTTTTGAAAAAAAGGCTAAGGACACAATAAATGGCTTCAAAGTACATGCCTTTAAGTTAAGCATGTACTTTGAAGCCGTTAGAGAAGACTAGGCAGTACAAGACAAAAGGGGAAAATTAGATGAAGAAGGAAGCAAATAGAGAGGCCAATAGTGTCCTGTACAGGGGATGTCATTGGTGAGGATCATTTTACTGGTATGGTGAGGTAGAAGCTATATTGCTTTTACTTATATAAATGTGCATAAAATAGAATAGAAAACTCTTAAATCTCCAGAAGACAGAACCAACAATGTAAAAAGAATAAAGTACAAAATAAATGTAAATGTGAATATATGGGAAATAGTCTAACCTAGCAGTCAGAAAATGGAAATTTAAAAATCTAAATTTTGCCAGGCACAGTGGCTCAGCCTGTAAACCCAGTACTTTAGGAGACTGAGGTGAGAGGATTGCCTGAGCTCGGAGGTTCAAGACCAGCCTAGGCAACTTGGTGAGACCTTGTGTCTACAATAAATCACAAAAACTAACCGGGCATGGTGGCATGAATCTGTAGTACCAGCTACTTGGAAGGCTGAGGCAGAAGGATCGCCTAAATCCAGCAGGTCAAGGCTGTGGTGGCTGTGAGCATGTCACTGCACTCCAGCCTGGGAGACAAGAATGAGACCCGACTCAAAAAAATAAAAATAAAAATCTAAATTTGAAATTAGTTAAATATGCAGTGTTTATAGACTTCAGCTTCCAGCCAAGATGGAATAAGAGGGAGTGAATTAAAAATAAAAATAAAAAAGAATTTACACTCCTACCCATACAGCAACAACAACAAACAGACTAAATATATGAAACAGGATTTTCAACACCCTGGATGTCAGGCAGCAAAGGACAGAGATCCCTTAGAGAGGGAAACCAACCAGGTAAGCCCTCTCATTGTTCCAGTTGATTGCCTTGAAGGGTTTCCAGGTTACAGAATAAGAAGAGGGAATTGAGGGAGGGCCCAGCAAACTCCTGGAGTCAAAGATACAGAGCTGAATCTAGGGAGAACAAGCAGCTAGAGTTCATAGGATAGAATACCAGAGAGGATAGAGTCTTATACAGTGAGAACTCTGGAGATCTGCAGAGGATCTCTAAGATTATTCTGCAGAGCACAGATCAGTACATGCATGTGAGGAAATTACCTGAGCCAGAGAAAGAATCCTGTGAAGGATTAGAGGGAACAGTACCTGATAAACACACATGACTGAGAGAAGTGCCTATTCCTACCAGCCAAACTGAAAAACTTCTAATTCCTGGAATGTTGGTTAGGTTTTGTCTACTCAATCAGTGTCTATCAGGAAGGTCTTACTTCAGTAATGGGAGTTAATTAGCTTTATACTAAGCACTGTGAAATCAACCTAGAATATTGTAAAAGTAAGACCCAAAAAGATCAAGCTGTTTCCACACTGCATGCTAAAACAGCTCAATGAAATTTATAGGAATACAAAAATACCCAGCATCTGATATGATAAAATTCACCATATCTGGCATCCAATCAAAGATTTCCAAGCATAAAAAGAGACAGGAAAACAGGGCCGGGCTCAGTGTCTCAGCCTGTAATCCCAGCACTTTGGGTGGCCGAGGTGAGTGGATTGCCTGAACCCACAGGTTTGAGACCAGCCAGGGCAACTTGGCGAGACCTCATCTCTACAATAAATAAAAAATTAGCCAGGTGTGATAGCACACTCCTGTAGTTCTGGCTACTTGGAAGGCTGAGGTGGAAAGATTGCTGGAGCACAGCAGGTTGACGCTGGGGTGGCCATGAGTGTGCTGCTGCACTCCAGCTGGGTGACAGAGTGAGACTCCAACTTAAAAAAAAAAAAAAGGAAAACGTGACTTGTAGTGAGAACAATAATAATGAATTGAAACTGATTCAACTCTTACATACCTATTAAAATTAGGACAGTAAAATGTTTATTATAACTGAATTTCATATTGTCAAGAAGGTAAGTACAGAAATAAAAGATATTTTAAAAATAACCAAATTGAGGTTCTAGAGAGAAAAACTACATTGTCTGATATGAAAATATACCAGATAACAACAGATCAGACTTGCAGAAGAAAAATTAGGTGAACTTTAAGGCATAGCAATAAAACTATCCCAAATTGAAGGCAGGTTGGGTACCTGTAATCCCAGCACTTTGGGAGGCCAAGGTGGGCAGATACTTGAGCTCAGGAGTTCAAGAATAGCGTGGGCAATATAGTGAAACCTCACTTCTATAAGAATAACAAAATTAGCCAGGCATGGTGACACATGTCTGTAGTCCTAGCTACTTGGGATGCTGAAGTGGAAGGATCACCTGAGCCCGGAAGGTGGAGGCTGCTGTTAGCTGTGATTGTCGTGATCATGCCACTATACTCCAGCCTGGGTGACCGAATGAGACCCCAACACACACACACACACACACACACACACACACAAAGTAGTGCAGAGGAAAAACAGAAACAAACAAATGAAAAGAACTTTAGTGAACTGTGGATTACTTCAGGTAGCCTACTGTATGAAACGTTGTGGTCCTTGGAGTAGGGGAGAGACAGGAAAGCTATATGAAGATACAATGACTGGAAACTTAAAACTTAATGAAACTATAAATTCACAGATCCAAGAAACTCAAGGAACCCTAAGCACAAGAAACATGAAGAAAAATACACCAAGAAAAATAATAATCAAATTACTCCAAATCAGTAAGAGAGAAAAAAATCTCAAAAGCAGCCACAGAAAAAACATGCTATGTACAGTGGAACAAGGGATATCATATGTCTTATCAGATATAATTCAAGTAAGAAGAGTGAGGCAATATCTATAAAGTACTCAAAGCAAAAATAACTACCTAGAATTATATACTCACCAAAAACATCTTTTAACCACAAAGGTAAGACAGCCAATAGAATGGGAGAAAATATCTACAAATCATGTATCTGATAAGGGTTTTGAAGAGCTCCTATCCTCTCAACAACTATGTAAAGAAGCCAGTTTTTAAAACAGGCAAAGCACTTGAATAGACATTTCTGCAAAGAAGATGTACAAATGGCAGTAAGCACATGAAAATATGTTCAATATCATTAGTGGTTAGGATGACTATAATTTTTTAAATGGAATAACAAGTATCTGACAAGGTCTGAAGAAATTGGAGCTTGCATACATTCCTAGTGTGAATGCAAAAATGATGCTGCCACTATGGAAAACTATTTGATGTTTCCTTAGAAAGCTAACCATAAAACCATGTGACCCAGCTATTTCACAAATGTACACCCAAAGGGATGTAGTGCAGGGACTCAAACAGATATTTGTATGTCAGTGGTCATTGCAGCCAATGATTTAGTTATTCACAATAGCCAAAAGATGGAAACAACTTAAGTGTCCATCAGTGGATGAATTAATAAAGTGTGTATACATGTACAACATAGATGAACCTTGAAAACCATATGCTAAGTGAAATGAACCAGACGCAAAAAGATAAATGTTGTATGATTCTACATATATGATCTAAGTAAAATAGGTACATTCAGAGGCAGAAAGTAAATTAGAGGTTTCCAGGGGCATGGGGGGAATGGGGAGTTATTACTGAAGGTATAGAGTTTCTGTTTGGAATGATGACAAAGTTTTGGAATTAGGTAGTAGTGGTGGTTTCACGATATTGTGAATGTAACTAATGGCACTGAATCGTATATTTAAAAAGCATTAAAATGGAAAATTTCGTTTATTTTACCATGCTTTTAAAAATTATATAATATACCAAAAAACATTGAAATATACACTTCAGATGGGTAAATTTTATGGTATATGAATTATAGCTCAGTAAAACTGTTTAAAATCACCAAAGGCCCCAAAAAGACAAAAAGCTGAAAGAATTTATCACCAGCAGACTCCCATTACAAGAAATGTTAAAGAATGTCCTTTGGGGAGAAAGGAAATGAAACCACATGGAAATCTGGATCTACACAAAGGAGTGAACAGCACTGGCAATGGTAACTACATAGATAAATATATAATATTTTTCCTTAATATGCAAATTATCTTTAAAAGGTTGATTGTATTAGTTTTTTATTGCTGTATAACAAATTACCACAAACTTAGCAGCTTTAAGTAGCACTTCCTTATTAGCTCACAATTCTGCAGGTCAGAAGTCTCAGACAGCATGACTGGGTTCTCTGCTTAGAGTGTCCAAAGGCTGAAATCAAGATATCGGCAGGAATGAATTTTCATCTGGAGGCTCTGGGGAAAAATTCACTTTCAAGCTCACTCTTCTTGTTGGCAGAATTCAGTTCCTTATGGCTATGGGACTGCTTCCTAGCTGGCTGTCAGTGGTGCTGCTCTTTGCTGCTGCAGATGGTCCACATTCTTTGCCGCACTTTCCATCTTCAAGCCATTAATGGCACATCACTTTTTTCTGGTCCTTCACATCTCTGACTTCCCTTCTATGACCAAAAAAACACTTGTTTTCTTAGCTGTGAAGCGAGAATGTTAGATCAGATTGAGTTTTTTTATTTTTCCTTGTGGTAGGTAGAACAAATCAAATATAGCATGGAACCCCAGAAATTAAAGAGTAAAAATGCAATTTATGTAGCATTTTTCTTCATAATTTTTTTTTTGAGTTGGAGTCTCACTCTGTTGTCCAGGCTGTAGTGCAGTGGCACAGTCATGGCTACCACAACCTCAACCTGCTGAACTCAGGCAATCCTTCCACCTCACCCTTCCAAGTCCCTGGAACTATAGGCATGTGGTACCATGCCTGGCTAATTTTTTTGGTTAGTGTAGAGATGAGTTCTCACCAATTGCACAGGCTGGTCTGGAACCCCTGGGCTCAGGCAATCCTCTTGTCTCCACCTCCCAAAGTGCTGGGATTACAGGTGTGAGCTACCATGCTTGGCCTTTATAATTTTGGAGAGTTTTAGGCACTATAGATCTACTTATGAAGTGTCCTTGATGTTCCTCTATTTAATGGGTGTTTGTGTTATACTCAACTGGTGTGAGGAAGTATAGGCTGACAATTTGGAGAGCCTCCCAGTCATAGCAAACTTTCCTCATGTTTCTTTTTCTTCTCCAGCTTTGCCTCCTCAGCACTCTCCTGATACTCAAGGAAGTATTGTCAAGAGCAAAGAGGGCATGGAAGCTAAGTCACTAACTGTCTGGTCCCAGGTAAGCTGGGCTGCTTTCTTCTTTGTTTTCCAACTGGGAGTTTCTTTTCTTTCTTTTTTTTTTTTTTTTGAGTTGGAGTCTCACTGTCACCCACACTGGAGTGTAGTGGGGCGCTCACAGCCCTTCAGCCTCAACCTGTTGGGCTCAGGCAATCCTTCTGCTTCATCCTTCCAAGTAGCTGGAACTATAGGTACATGCCCCTACACCTGGCTGCTTTTTGATTTATTGTAGAGACAAGGTCTCATCGAGTTTCCCAGGCTGGTCTTGGACCCCTGGACTTAAGTAGTCATCTTGCCTTTGCCTCCCAAGGCGCTGGGATTACAGGCATGAGCCACCGTGCCTGGCTGGGAGTTCCTTTGCCCAGGAATTTCAGAAATTGTATCTTAGGCATTCTTTTCCAGAAGACTAGGACTATGCATTTTTTTAGCTTTATTTATAGTTGTAGTTTTATTTTCTTTAATATAAAAGAAACACGGTACACTTTTAACGGTAATATGGGTGGTAGTCAAATGAGGTGATGTCAGCTTTCCTCCCCCAAAGACGATGAGAGAACTAGGAATATTGATGCCCCTCTAGGGGTTTCTCTGGGCCCTAACTGTTCTGGGTGTGGTGCTGGCTGTGTTAACATCTCCACAGCAAGCCCCTGTTTGGAGAAGCTCAGGAACAAGTGACATAATTATCACGGGGAAACTGCAACCGGGGTGCAAAAAGCTCTGAAAAGGACAGAACCTCTGGGGGCATCCATGGTGAGTGACTGGCTCTTGCACCCATTCAGCTTCTTTGTCTGGTGAGTTCTTCATACAGGTCTGGACAGGTTCTAGGGAAGCAGGATGAGCCTGGAGTTGAGATTCCCTCTCCTCATTATTCCCTGACCTGTCTGGAGGGTTCAGCCTCACATTAGAATTCTCTGGGCAGGTGTTTGATGTGTGCATTTAACACAAGATTTAAATAGGTTAGAGGTTTAGAAGAAAACTTGCTGAAATGACATTTATGCCAAGACATTAGGAATGACTTGTGATTGTCGAAATACATATGTGAGAACTGGGGTTGTGAAGGTCCAGATTTTTGAGAGCATGGCCTGTTTGAAAAAATAAGAGCAGTTCAGTGCAGCCCAAACATAGAGCTGGGGGCAGAGTATGGGCTGTGTGGGCCTTCTAGGACTGTCTGTTACACTGAACACAGATGATGTGGTTACACGGGGCAAGTGAGAGTGTACACTGATAACAGGGCCAAGCAGAACCAAAACAAATACCAAAAATTAATTGATGATACTGTTAGAGCTGATGAGCTTGCAAAAGAGACTGAACCATAGTCTTCTGTGAGTTAAGACTGTAAACCAAGTGTGTGCATTGTCAGAGAAGACAGTTTTTCAGGAATGAGATTATGACTAAGCTGTAACATGCTGCTGAGAAACTAGACTATATCAACTGAAAAAGAATTGGTAAGAAGAAAAAAATCACTGTGCGCTTTGATCTTTCCCTCTTTTATTATGGAAATTTTCAAACATATACAAAAGTAGAAAATATTTCAGGTAGGAGATAATTGTTGTATCTAATATGGACTGAGCACTAATACAAGAACAAGATCAGCAACTCTTGCTGATCAAGAAATTTGGAAACAGAAAATCTGCAAACAATATACTTTTTTTATAGCTGTATTCATATGAGGTTAAAAGTACTTAAAAACAAATAAGTAGGTAACACAGTTCAGAATAGTGCTTACTTTTAGCAAAGAAGGAGAAGCACATAAAAGGTTCAAAAGTATTATGACAATTTAAAGTAGCGTTAGGGGCAACCCCTTCAGGTCCCCTCCCACTGTTGGAGTTTTTCTGTCCTCTCAATAAATCCTGCTTTCTCACAAAAATAAAAAATAAAAAGAAAGTAGCGTTAGACTGTGCCTTCTTTATGTGTTTATACATCCTGACTACAATAGTCACGCTTTTCACCTGTCTTCCTTAACACAATAGTATATTGTTCTAGTATATATAATACTGTGAGGCAGATAGTATTTTACAGCTAAGAGCCTTAGGTAGGGTTGGTCTCCCCAGCTGAGCCTCTGCCAGCCCTAGCTGCAGCCCCTGAGCCTACATGACCGCAACCCCTTTACTCCTTCATCTGGGGCAGAAAGGGGAGCCCCATAGTGTCCAGTCATAGCCTGCTCTTAGCATATTGGGAACATGGGTGGACAGGCAAATCCAATTTTCTGCTGTCTGAAGTTAGGTCTAAGAGAAGTACTAACAGATGCCCTTGACATGAGGCATAATGGGATACATTATGGATACATATGGGATACATAATGGGATACATACAGGGATAAGTTGGGGTCTCCCTCCCCATGTCTCCCCTCTCAGTATAACGTGCCACCCTGCATCCAGTTGCTCAGCAGAAGCCTCAGGACAGTTCCTCAGGAGGCAGAGGGAGTCCTGGGTGGACACCAGCTTCTGGGGTAGACTGCTGGGCTCACGCTCGCATCCACCATGCTGCAGCCTGGCCCAGCTCCTGATGCCTCAAGCCAGTTTCTTTGTTAGGTGAACAGGATTGTGAAAACCCCTTCCCAGCCAAGCGGTGGAAAAGCCCCAGGGAGTCGGCAGCTCTCTCAGAACAGGACCTAGGGAGCACCGAGCTTGGTTTGATGGATGTGTTAGCCTCTGGTCCCTCCCCTCACCCTCTTCAGCCAGGTGATCCATACACCCAGTCAGTGAACATTCAGAACACACCCCTCACTTGGGTCAAGCCATCCCATCTCTCACTGGGATTGCTCAACACCTCCTCACTACTGGTCACCTGACTGATGATTGACACACACAGGCCAGAATGATGGGAACCCTTAGTGTCCTCAGCCACAGTGAACACCGATGTCCCTCCGTGGCCACATGCCCTACATAACCTGGCCCACCGCCTCTTAGACCCCACCTCTTTCCACTCCCTCCTACTTACCACACTCCAGCCACACTGGCCATCTTCTTCCTTCAACATGGTGAGCAGATGTGTACCTCAGGGCCTCTGCATGGACTACCCCTTCACTATCCTGGTTTTTGTCTCAGACCTCTGCCTGTCTGCCTTTGACATGGCTCTCAGGTTGGAGCTCCTAGGCCACCTGTTGAGAGAGGGCTTCCCTGTCAGCTCTGCCCTCAACTCACCTTGCTGCCCAGGACATGCTTCCCACGGACCTGTCCCTTAGTGCCCAGCCCACAGAAGCTCCTAGGAATTCCATGCAATGGGCCTTGCCTCTCCCATTGAGGCGGCTGAGCCCAGGCCATGTCTCCGTCCTCCAGGTGTGTATGATTGAGCCCAGCAGCATGGAGTTCACCCCATGTCAGGTGGAAGCGCGAGTGGGCCAGGCCCTGCAGCTGCCTTTGAGGATCAGTGGTCTCACACCTGGCTGGGCCAGGGAGATGGTCACTCTGAGTGACTGTTCCCACTTTGACTTGATGATGGAGGTGGAGAACCAGGGTGTGTTCCAGCCACTCCCAGGTAAAGCAGCACTGCTGAGCAGGGCCAGACAGGCAGATCACCCAGATTCCCAACTTGAGGACTTGAAGCAGCAGAGGGGCCACGCCATCAGCAGTGGCATTTGTCTCCTTGTCCACCGTCAGCTCCAGCCTGGTCTGGCTCTTGTTCACCTTGGCAGATGACTGGCCTCTCTGAGCCTGTTTCCACAGCCCTAAGCTGAGTGTCATCTCAATAGAACTGCATGTCAAGGGGCCTGTTTCTGCAACTGGAATGTAGCTGGTGCTCAGAATACATTGTTGATAGGGGTTTTGGCTAGTCCCCATGACATGCAAGGCACATCCTCCTGAGCACA
>CAUYQG010150415.1:0-23993 GCA_963574415.1 Tarsius wallacei | reverse complement strand
CCTCAGCCTTCCGAGTAGTTGGAATTACAGGCACGCGCTACCATGCCTGGCTGATTTTTTTTGATTTATTGTAGAGATGAGGTCTCACCAAGTTGCCCAGGTGGATCTCGAACCCGCGGGCTCAGGCAATCCACTCACCTCAGCCTCCCAAGGCGCGGGATTACAGGCTGAGTCACCGAGCCTGGCTCATTCCATTTCTATAAGACAAGATGCAGTCTAAATAAAGTCTAGTGACCCAGTGTAGACCAGTGCTCCCCTGGGGACAGGAAGAGGGAGGGACCACTGAGGAGCACAGGCAGCTAGCTCCTGGGGGTGATGGGTGATATCACTATATTGATTGTGGTGATGATTTCCCTCACGTACACATCTGTCAAAACTTATCAAATAATACATTTCAATATGTACAGTTTGTTATGTGCCTCTTACACACCAAGAAAGCTATTTTTTAGAGGAATGGAAAACAGATTGTGATGAGGGAGAGCATTCTTTGCAAATATTATTTCCTTCCTACTTCTTTCCTTTACAGAATGTTTTTTTATGTGCGTGTTTGGTTCTGTTTGGATACAACTTTGTCTGGCACTCCTGGTACCTGTAGCTCTTGAGTCAGTGCAGATCCCTGTACACTGTTTTGGAGGCCACCATGGGACAACTGATTGCTCCTGAGGACCATCACCTTTTCATGGTTGGATTGGTGAAAGAGAAGGATTTAAGCTGACTTACAATTCTCCAAATGTTGCCAGTCAAGTGGGGGTAGTGCTAGAACAGGCGTTCCTTATATTTTGTCAACACTGCCTAAGGGTCATCCAGCGTTGGTCAAAGGTCCACCCATCCCAATTCTAACCTTATTAGATTCTCTCTGTGCCCTTGTCAGAGCCTGGCTCTCTGGGTTTACTGGCCATTCTGTGGTCTCTCGATAACAAACTCTCAACAGATTTCTTTTCTTCTTAAATCCAGCCAGAGTCCATTTTTGCTCCTTGCAGTCATAAGCCTTGACTAATGTCGAAGTTCTCCTAGAGGAGTGCTTTGTGTTTGTTACCACTCAACCTCTTGGTTCTCTAGAAAGAATTTGTGCTTCACTTCACCCCAGAGCTGAGGACTTCCTCTCCATCAGAAAGACCTGCATCTGTGCCTCCTTCCTTCTTCATTCGACCTTCGTCCATTCTCTGGAAATGCAATACCTCCTCCAGCACCAGAGTCTTTCTGACTCCTGTCTAGTCAGCAGGTTCATTCTTTTCATGCGAATTTTTCCATTTATGTATTGAATGAGAGAAAAAAGAGCTTCACGATAAATTATGGAAGAAAAGGGCAAATGAAACTTGTAGAGCAGTTCACTGGGCACTAATTGTCAACTTCTCTGAGTCTGTGAGATGGAACACTCACATGTGCAAGTTGCAGAAAGTGGGTTTATTACTTAAACACACGCAAGAAGGGGCTGTGATACACCAGCCAGTCCCCCAAGTCTCAGGAAAACTTCCCTGGGGTGGGTGGATTCTTGTCTGTGCATGCCCCACTTGGTTTGTGGCTGATGTACCTGGAAAAGCAAACTGCCTTCGGTTTTGTAGCTTAGGGTCACATGACAAGCTCGACAAAAGCATTGAAGGATATTCTGTTTTTAGGGGAGGACCTGAACAAAGGCTGGGTTCTTCTGGCTAGCTCCCTCTTATTTTGAGATAGGACATTCCCAGCATGGCCTACAGTTATGCCTGAGAGCTGTCAGTCCTGTTTGAAACATTTTTAGCTGGGAGACTATTAGGCTGAGACGGTCCCACACATTAGGATCCTATAAGCAAACTGGAGTCCAATGTAAACAGTAAAACAAAGCTAGAGACTTTACCAGTCATAAGCTACAACTTACCTCTTACTAAGAAATGTCTCTTTGTCTTGCTCCTTTTTCTTTGCTCTTGGATAAGAGCTTCTTCTCTTATCCCTCCAGTGGAGTGCTGAGCTGCTTGAGCTCTGCCGCTGCTGGATGCATGAATCACTGAATGCTCCAATAAACTCACTAAAGTTTTAATGTGCCTATGTTTCGCTTTAAACAGTTTGGGTGTCTGAAGTAAGGATCCAAAGTAGATGCCTGGATGATGACTTCTGGAAGCAATGAGCAAACAGGTGTAGGTACCTTGTTGAGCCCAGCACCCTCACTGTGTCTTCTGTGCATTTGAAGGTCATCACTGGTAATTGCCTGTTGGGTAGAGTTCCAGAACTTGTGTCAGATGTCTAACTTAAAATCTGGTCTAACTGTGGAAGGCAAACTGGGTTTGATATAGGAATTTTTGACAGGAGGTACACTGGGTCCAGGAAAGAAGTTTGTTTGAAAGGGCTTTGGGAATAAAATGATATACAAATTCAACTAAATCCAAGGAGTCTGGTACTCTTCCTTTTGGAACCTGTGCTTTTCTAGAATACAGAATTCATCTTACCAAAAATAATTTATAATTGTGATGACCACAGCAGAGAAGTCTCAACCTAAACAAAGCTATTCATCTATGGGCTCATAGTGGGAGAAGGCAATCCCTGTTGCCCCAGAAACAATGGGAGCTTTTAAAAAAATTGTTGTGCTGAGGTTTCTGAAAGACTTCACAAATCAAAAAATGTCTCTTTAAAGTATTTCTAACAAAAGGCAAAGAATAGATCTTACATTTTTTGTTTGTTTGTACAAATATTAGTTAAAAGTTTTAGGCTCTGGGTAGATGACCTTGTTCCTTGACTAGCAGAAGATCTTAGATTCAGATATTGTTTTGTAATTTTTATAGTATTGTACCTGGCTAAAATTTTAAAATGAAAGCTATAAAACCTGCTTTTATCTATATGTTTATGTATATCTGTGTTTGTTATGTATATGCAATTTTTTTGTTGCTTTTTGGTTCTTTGAATTTTTAAATTTTTATTGATTTATTTATTTAATTTAAAAGATGTAGGGCACAATTCAGGGTAGGTATACAAAATGTTTAATTTGCATGTACCTTTGTTGATGAGGTGTGCTCCTCCCTTCCCTGGCAGTTTCCATCAACTGCTGATCCCGTCCCCCCTCCCCTGGCAGTTTCCTACTACTGCCAATCCCTTTCTTAAAGTCTTATGGTAATTTTTCAAGGTCCGCTTATGAGTGAGAACATATGGTACTCTGCTCTTTGTTCTGTGATAGATCACTGAGTATGATAGACTCTAAATCCATCCAAGTTGTGCGAAGTTCATATGTTTTTCCTTCTTTATGGCTGCATAATATTCTATTGTGTATATGTACCACTGTTTTTAATCCAATCTTCTGCATGTGATCAGCCAGCATCGATAGGCAGCATGGTTGGTTCCATGTTTTTGCTATTGTGAACAGAACTGCAACAAATATGCATGTGCAGTTATCCTTTTTGTAGAATGATTTGAGTTCCTCTGGGTATACTCCCAATAGAGGGGATTGCTGAGTCATATGGAAGGTCAATGTCTAATTCTTTCAGATATCGCCACACTGTCTTCCAAAGAGTTTGCACTAGTTTGTATTCCCACCAGCCATGTAGAAGAGCTCCTTTTTCTCCCCATCTTCGCCAGCATCTGTTGTTTATTAATAATGGCCATTCTTTTTTTTTTTTTTTATTACTCAGTATTTTTTATTATCATATTGTGGGGTACAGTTAAGGATTAGATATACAAATATGCTTCCTTCAGACACCCCTGGTGATAAGAGGTGTCTCCCCGTATTGATGGCCATTCTTACTGGGGTTAGGTGGTATCTCATGTGGTTATGATTTGTATTTCTCTGATGATTAGTGAGACTGAACACTTTTCTATGTTTCTGTTGGCTGCCCATATATCTTCTTTTGAGAAGTATCTATTCATGTCTTTTGCCCACTTTTTAATGGGGCTGTTTGTTTTTTTCCTCTCAGCGTGTTTGAGGTCCTTGCAGATCCTAGATGTTAGGCCTTTGTCAGATACACAGTTAGCAAATATTTTTCCCACTGTGGACTGTCTCCCTGCTCTCTTGATGGTTTATTTTACTTTGCAGAATCTTGTCAGTTTCATGAGGTCCCACTTCTCTATCTTATTTTTTGTGGTTTGGGCACTTAGGGTTTTGATCAGGAATTGTTTCCCAGTTCCAATTTCCATAAAGGTGTCTTCTGCATTCTCTAATATTCTTACAGTTTGACGTTTTATGTTTAGGTCTTTGATCCATTTAGAGTTAATTTTTGTATATGGCAATATGCAGGGGTCCTGTTTCAATCTTCTGCATGTGATCAGCCAGTTTTCCCAGCAGCATTTACTGAATAAGTTCTCCTTGCCCAATGGGTTATTGTTGGAGGCTTTGTCAAAGGTGAGTTGGTTGAGAAATTGAGGTTTTGCTTCCAGAATCTCTATCTTGTTCTATTGGTCTATATGACTATTCTTGTACTAATACCAGGCTGTTTTGATTATTGTAGCCTTATATTAAAGTTTGAAGTCTAGAAGTGTGATACCTCCTGCTTTGTTTTTTTTGCTAAGGATTGTTTTGGCTATTCATGGTCTTTTATATTTCCATGTGAATTTCTGTATTTTCATATCCAGGTCTGAGAAGAATGATGTTGGTAATTTAATGGGTATTGTATGGAATCTGCAGATTGCTTTGGTAGGATAAACATCTTAACAATGTTGATTCTTCCTATCCATGAGCATGGAATATTTTTTCATTATGTCTATGTAATTTTTAAAAAACCTCCAGATGGCTACCAAAGTAAATTTATAAAAATATTCTACTGAATTGGCTTTAAAAATCCATTCCTTTTGAGACCCACCTGGGCAACTTGGTGAGACCTCATCTCTACAATAAATCAAAAATTAGCTGGGTGTGGTAGCGCGCACCTGTAGTTCCAGCTACTTGGAAGGCTGAGGCGGAAGGATCACCGGAACCTAGCAGGTCGAGGCTGCAGTGGCCAGGAGCGGCCACTGCACTCCAGTCTGGGTGATAAAGTGAGACTCCAACTTAAAAAAAAAATCCATTCTTATACAATTTAAGTTTTCTCAGAAGTATAGACATAAACACACAAACTTTTCACGTTCTCATGACTTGGATAAATCTTTGACAAATGTTTTTGTTAATATGTAACTGTGAAGTGTGAAGGTTATAGAACTATGCATTTGACCTAAGAACAGATGTGTAAATGGAAATGCAGTGTCCCTTACTTCATGTATATCAAGTGCAGTAGGGAAGAAAACCAGAATGAATCCATCCACAGTTTGCCTCTTTGACACAGAAGTTATTTGTGTGCTGAGGGCAACATTCAGAGGCAACAAGCTCAGGAAGGGCTTTTTCTGTCCTCCCCCTTTTCTGCCCAAATCAGTATATTCATATTTTCTCTCTCATCAGTCCAGAGACTGGCCCCAGAGTAATCTAGAGACAAATATGTAAACTGTACTTCTTTTTCTTTAAAGCAGAAAATTAAATTCCCACGTGAAAAATGTACACTGTGTACCAGATTTTAGCATTCTTATCATGAAAGAAAAAGAGTGGAGGCTGTGGGGCCTCTGGATAAACAACACTTTAATTCTCCAGTCTAACCAAAAAAACAAAACAAAATCCATTATCTTAGACCATTTTCTGTTGCTATAATAGCATATATAAGACTGGGTGATTCATTCTTAAAAATGGGATTTTGCACAGTTCTGGAGGCTGGGAAGTTCAAGGGCATATGGTCAGCATCTGTTCAACTTCTGGTGCAGAATTTTTAAATTATTATTGTTTATCTTAAAGATGTGGGGTACAATTCAGGGTTAGGTATACAAGTGTTCATTATGCAGGTATCCTTGTTGATGAGTTGTGGTGAGGACTTTATTGCTGTGTCATAGCATGGCACAGGGCGTCACGTCTCTCACTGTTATTATTAAGCCAGCTATTCCCTCATGGGGACCCCACCCTGGTGACCTTATCTAATCCTAACTAACTCCCAAAGGTCTCACCTCCAAATCAACATATTTATTTTGGAATTAAGTTTCCAACATGTGAAATTGGGAAGACATATTCAAACCATGGCATCTATGCATTTCAACTTTTTAGGATTCCTACTTTTGTGATGACTGCCTGACATGAAAATGATATAAAAATAGCTAACTGGGAGATAACTTGAAATGGTAGCTGGCTTTGGCTAATGTCTCATGACTTTTTCTTTTCTGTTTTTCATTCTCCAAATATTTATTGAGTTCCTACTATATACAAGACAATGTGCTTGAAATAATGCTGTTAACAAGACAAAGCAGTTTCTTAACCCAAGGAACTTACAGTCTAGTGCTTAAGGCAAATATTAATCAAATAATCCCACATATAAACCATCACAGAATATGATAAATGTTGTGAAAGAAAATTTATAGGAAGCTATGAGAGGATCCCACCTGGAGGCCTGATATGGTCTCAGGCAGTAGGTGAAGTTTCTCCCCGGAAGAGACATTTGAGTTAAATTCTACAGGATGAATAGGAGTTACCTACAAAAGGGGTGGGGGTGGAAGGAAGATGAGGAGCTATCTGAGCAGAGGTAGCAGCAAGTGCAAAGAACCCAGGGCATGAGAGGGCACAGTGCTTCTGAGGAATTGACAGAAGACTGGAGTGGCTGACAGCAGAGAGCAAACAGGAGAGGGGCTCGAGATGAGAGAAGGTGCAGGGTAAGGACTGTGTCCATTATCCTAAGAGAAATGGGGAGCCATTGGAGGTTTCTAAGCAGAGGACTGACATGATAAGAGTTGTACTTTATGATCACTCAGGCTGCTCTTTGAAGAATGAATTGGAGAGGGTCAGAGAGGAAGTCGAGGTGCTAACATGGGAGACAAATAGAAGGAGACAATAAGAAAACAAGTGTGTGCCGCCCTGTGTTGATGGAGAGTTAACACAGTAGCGACTGAAAGCACTGGCTCTGAAATCAAACTACCTAGCCTTGTGTCCTGGCTTGGCAATTACTCTATGACCTAGAGCAAATTATCTGAGTTTTCTCATCTCTGACACAGGGATAATACCTGTCTGCCTCGTAGGTTATGTGAGAACTAAATGACTAATATATAGAAAGAACTTAGAACAGTGTCTAGCACACAGTAATTTTTCATTAAATGTGGTGCCCCTAGGCCACACAGCTACTATATAAGAATAGAACAGTGAACTGCTCTGGTTCAAGTTGGGGGTGGGGTGGGCCCTGAGCCTTGTCCATGTGTCTACCTCTACTACCACCTTGTCTGAGGTCTTATCCACTCAGTACTAAATTCCTGGGACTTCAATCATTCCCTCTCTGCCAAATGATGTATCCTCAGAGTGGCCTGTCAGGAGTCTGTCTCCTGGGCACTGTGCTAAAGAACCAGGTGATGAAAGTGATCAGTTTAAGAAGAGTTTTCTAGTATGCAGGGCTACTCCCAATTTTATTAAACATAAATTATGACTAGTGCCACAAACGGCTTTTTTCCATTAATAATTAAAACAAAAAACATAAAAACAAAAACAGAAACCAAACTCTACTGCTTGAAGATGGGTACAAACTGGTTAAAAAAAAATTTTTTTTTAAAGAAATCAGGGTCTCATTATGTTGTCCAGGCTAGACTCGAACTCATAGGCTCAAACAGTCCTTCCATTTCAGTTTCCTGAGTAGCTGGGACTACATGTGCACAGCACCACACGCACCCAGCTCAAACTATTTTAAAGTAACAGTGGTCGGGGGGAGGTGGCCCCACAAAATGGACAGAAACAGCTCTGAAGGAATTCTAGACTTCAAAAGGGTATGGTTAACAGAAATATCTTTGAAAGAAGCACATGTTACTCCTGAGTTTATGGTTGTCTTTACTCATTCTGGCTCCTTCTATTTACCTATCCTTAGCTATGGTTCTAGCCTAGTTTCAAGCATTAATTCAGTCAACACTGGGTTCTAACCTTTTGAAGATTTGCTTGGAACAAGGAAGTCCATGCATCAACCACAGGCCCCATTCCAGAAATGGACCCCGGTATCTCACTGGCCTGTGGCTAAGCAGGGTCACTGGGAGGTGAGGAAAGTCTATAAACCAACAAGCCAGAGAGATGTTCTGGAACTGGGTCACAATGAAGAATACTTGGACTACCTATGTGCCTAACACCTGTTCAAAGTCATTCCCAACATTCCTGACTAGATGCAACCACTTGGTGATCCTGGTTTTACATCTATTCGACTATGTGATCACAATGGCAGAAAAGCCCTCATTAACTGAAGACCAGTGAGGCCTATAACCCAAGAAATAACCTAGGACTAATGAGAGCTCAAAGAAAGCACCAGAAAGTCAAAAGAGTTGGAAAAACTTGGGCAGGGGAGGCCCTTCCTGGAAAAGTGGGCTGCTGGACAACTCAGCCACACAGAGATAGAACAAGAAGACAGTCAGGAGCTCTACTCAAGACTGTAAAGGCAATACTTTTTCATCGAGAACTGGTGTAGGAGTAGGAAAATTGGCAATTGACTGATTGGCCCAGTAGCCCTGGAGAAATCAGGAATCTTCTCTTCAGAGCAGGCAGAGCTGCCGGTGCTGTTCTTCAGGGCAGTATAGTCACTCTGCTGCACCTCACTCAGCCAGGGCCAAGTTTGTAGACTGCAGCCGCTCAGTCTCCTGGCAGATGTTCTGCTCCACTGTGTCACACTCAGCTAGGAACGCCTGAAAGATAGATGGAGGGATTTCAGGGCCCATTCAGAGCTAGCCACCACTGCCCATGAAAGGCCCTTTCCTGAGCCATTCTGGGGATGCTGTGGGTGAGACTCAAAACAGGCTATGCAGGGACAGAGATGGGTACCTGGCCTGGGTTCTAACAGAAGGGAAGGGAAGGGGAGAGAAGCATATGAAGGAAGGATCAGGGTTTCTGACCAAGCTCTAGGCCAACAACCCCCGAAAAGGTTGTTAAGATAGGAAGCCTTGCCTCAGGGTCACTGCACTGCAACCACACAACTGCAGGGAACACTGTGCACATGACGGTTACCTCCTGGAACTGCATAATGTATCAATCCTGTCTGCTTTCCAGTGAGTTCTCCCTAAATAATTTACCTTTTTTTTTTTTTGAGACAGGGCCTTACTCTGTCACCAGGCTCGAGTGCAGTGACACAATCATGGCTCACCACAGTCTTGAACTCCTGGGCTCAAATGATCTTCCTGCTTCAGCCTCCCAAGTAGCTGGTACTACACATGTGTGCCACCATACTCAGCTAATTTATATGTATGTGTGTATAAACATTTATATATATATATATAAACATTTTTTGTTGTTGTTTAGAAACAAGTTCTCATTTTGCTGCCCAGGCTGGTCTTGAACTCCTGGACTCAAATGATCCTCCCACCTCAGTCTCTCAAAGTACTGGGATTATACATGTGAGCCACCACCTCCCTAAATAGTTTAAATTCAAATATAACTACAGGGCTATGAAAAGGGCTCTTCTATGATGCTTCTAGGTTCATGTTGATAAATAAACAATGGCCAAAAAATGCCCATACTACACTTCTATACAATCCTACTTTGAACAGATAAACACACACACCAACATTTTGTCATGCACTACCATAGAACTCACTTGAACCTTTTTCACCAAACTCTTCCTTTTCAATCTGCTGTCTTTGAAATTTTCTGGCAGGATCTAAGGAAGAGTAAGTTGACACATAAACAATACTCAGTGAAAACAACATGAGAACACGTCAGAAACACCCACAGTACACCAAAGAGGTCACCGGTCAGCGGTATGAATGGGATATGCATTTTCGGGAACCCTTTCCCAGGTCTGCATCCTACATGGCCCTTTCCATGGCTCTGGTTCCTTCATTCTCAGTGTCTGGGCCATAGAAACTGATATGTAACACAGACTTTGTTCTTTCGCTATTTCCTATGTATGGATACCATGTCCTGGCCAGACCCTGAGCTCACTGTGCCAGGAAAAGCCTTCTGCTGCTTCTTTACAACCCCACTCAACAAAATCACAAGCTTAGAGCAGTTCACCCTTAAGAATGAAGCACCAAGCTACAGATATCGTTACCATCAGCTATAAAAGAGAACCTGGGGTTAATGATTTTCAACAGCCTCAAGATCTGGGTCTGGCTGAATTCTGTATATTAGTTCAGCAAAATTATTAGTCACACGAGTATCAGGGAAAGAAAGAAGATGGTCAGGAGCTCTACTCAAGACCACAAAGACAATACATTTTCACTGAGAACCAGGGAATGAGTAGTGCTTCTCTGACCATGAGATGATGGACCTAAGCTTCCTGATGATTACAGATGCTACTAGCATACCTAAACATGGACGACAAAAGTGCTATGCCGGTGGGCTGAGTGCCTAGAAATCTGGAAGTGCCTTATTCTGTGTACTCACTCAGGATGACACAATGTCTGGCACATAGTAGATGTTTAACATTCTCAGGTGATGGGTTTGCTCAGACAACAGGGCAGAGTGAAACTGAATGAAATATAGTCAAAGAAAACTAGTTCTTCTCAGCTGAATATTTACTTACCAGTGCATCAATCTCTTCCAAGATCTTCATAAACTGCTCTATGGTGGCTTTTACTCTCCTATCAAGTTTGCAGAGAGCTTCGGCTTGCAAATCCTTGGCCAGAAAACCCTGTGGGAGAATAACGCATGATTGCAAGGGTTCCTTGAGGCTGACAGAAAACTCCATGCTACAGTGCTGATGAACTGACTATACCCTGAGTCCACCATAGCCCTTTCAGGTTAGGTCACATCTCAGATCCACAACTTCATCTCCTAGAAAAAGCAGAAAAGCTGGCCCTGGGCCAGTCCAAGAATTCTACCAGGCTATAGACTGCTCTGTTCCACATAGCCCACTGGGGCTGCAAATATCCAAGGCTCGGCTCCAGTGAAGCTCCTAGTCACAAGTGTACACCTGAACACAAGAGGCACATATTAAAAGCACAGCCTTTAGAGTCTTAAAGGCCTCGGCTTGAATCCTGACTGCCATTTACTAGCTCATAATCTCGAGCAAATTACTTAGCCTATTCATGTGAAATGTGTCCCCATTTTTTAAATGAAGATTATGACACCCACACTCCAGAGGGTTATTGTGAAGACAAAGGAGTATAAATGTAGATGCTTAGTATAACTTGTGGCACAGACATATGTAACAAATGGCAGTGGCATTTCTATCATTTTAGCTAAATTATCTTATGATTTACCTACATTGCTTGGCCTAATGACCAGTAACAAGAGTAGGACAGCAGGGATCTCTGAGGATATTCAGCAAAGCCAAGAGCTATAGATACAGATTTGACAACATGTAGCAAGAGTTTTAAAAGCATCACTCAGCAATTCCAACTCAAAGAATATATTCTACTAAAAAAAATTAGAAATGGTCAAAAAAGATTTATGTCCAAGGGTTTTCAAGAATGTATTACACCTAATGGCAAAATAGTATCAGGTGATGAATAGAGAACTAGCTAGTTAAACCATGACACATTCATATAATGAAATATGCAAGCTTTAAAAAATATGATAATTTTTTTTTTTTTTTGAGTTGGAGTCTCACTCTGTCGCCCTAGACTGTGGCTGCTCCCGGCCACCGCAGCTTCGACCTGCTGGGCTCCGGCGATTCTTCCGCCTCAGCCTTCTGAGTAGCCGGAATTACAGGCATGCGCTACCATGCCCGGCTGATTTTTTGATTTATTGTAGAGATGAGTTCTCACCAAGTTGCCCAGGTGGGTCTCGAACCCGCGGGCTCAGGCAATCCACTCACCTCAGCCTCCCAAAGGCACAGGATTACAGGCTGAGCCACCGAGCCCGGCTAGTATGATAATTTTTAATGACCTAATAACATGTGCAATCTTTTTTAATTTTTAAATCATGTAGAAAACAAAAAGTAGATTTACATACCACTGTTACAATAATACTAGCTTTTATTTTTAAATTATTTTGAGTTGGAGTCTCACTCTGTTGCCCAGGCTGGAGTGCAGTGGCACACTCATGGCCACTGCAAACTCAATCTGCTGGGCTCAGGTGATCCTTCCACCTCAGCCTTCCAAGTAGCTGGAACTACAAGCACGCGCCACCATGTCTGACTAATTTTTTGATTTATTGTAGAGATGAGGTCTCACCAAGTTGCCCAGGCTGGTCTCGAACCCATGGGCTCAGGCAATCCTCTTACCTCAGCCTACCAAAGTGCTGGGATTATAGGCATGAGCCACCATGCCCAGCCAATACTAGCTTTTACAACTGCTCACAAATTTATCTTTACTGAGAACTTTATTTATTCATATGACTTCAAGTTATTGCCTAGTTTCTTTTATTTCACCCTGCTAAACTCCCTTGAGCATTTCTTGCAGGGCAAATCTAATGGTAATAAACATTCTAAGCTTTTGTTTACCTGTGAATGTCTTAACTTCTTCCTCAAATGTTCAATCTTTTAATAAAATAAAAGAACAATTTGGCCAGGTGCAGTGGTTCACACCTAAAATCCCAGTACTTTGGGAGGCCAAGGTAGGAGGTTCACTTGAGGCCAGGAAACCAAGACCAACCTGGGTAACACAGTGAGACCCTGTCTCTACAAAAAATGTAAAAATTAGAATGGTGTGGTGGTGTTTGCCTGTAGTTCCAGGTACTTGGGAGGCTGAGCTTGAAGGATTATTTGAGCCCAGGAATTCAAGGCTGAGATGGGCTACACTACAGCCCAGGAGATAAGTGAGACTCTGACTCAAAAAAAAAAAAAAGACAATGTGGGAGAATTCTTCCACCTCTGAGGCTCTGAGGTTGGATGATTAGTTTGTGGGCTCACACATGCCCATTTATTCTCCCTCAGTAGAACTAATCATTTCCCAGGAAAGTGGGCAACTGAGAAGGGATTAGGCTGAGGCAGGAGGCTTGCTTGAACCCAGGAGTTTTAGATTGCAGTGAGCTGTGATCACACCACTGTACTCTAGCCTGGGAGACAGAAAGAGACCTGCCTCAAAAAAAAAAAAAAAGAACAATTTTCAAAGTGTACATAATTTATATCAAAATATTTTTAAGATGAAAAATATATATTTAAGGATTTAATAATGGTTATTTCTGGGGTGAGGCCTTACAGGTAACTTTTCATTTTCCATATCAGTGCCTATATGTGTACTTAAAACTTTTGTACAACCAGTATGTATGACTTTTACAATTCAAATATAAACACACACCCATTAATGTTATAAAATGAAGGAGGAATAGAAGTAGGTAGTCTTTGGCTGTTCCTAATCCCTACTGGTTTTCAGTGTACTGTCTCTAATATAAGGAATTGAATAGGACGGTCCCACCCCTCTAAGATCATACTCAACTTGGATCTTTTATGAATCAACACAATGTTCTTTGCCTTGCCAAACACACTACAACAGCCTGGACTGGGAGATGCTACCTGTTGTAGCTCAGATAACACATGATCCTAACATGGCAGATGCTCTCCTGTGAGCACAAATGGATGCTGGCTGGGGACAATAACACTTATAAAGTACTTAGCATGTGTCAGGCTCAACCTACATTATTTAATCCTCACCACAACCCTAAGAGGGAAATATCACTTTTATTTCTTTTTTACAAATGAGAAACTTGAGATAAAGAAACTTACAGTAGGAAAAAGGGTAGAGCCGGATCTGAACCCAGTGAGTCTGACAGCAGAGCCTAATGTTATAACCACAAATCATAGCCACAAAGTTCTTATAGAAGAGTATTACCTGTTGGATTCCAGTAACCTCTTTATTCAGCTCTTCTAGTTGGTTAGCTATCTTCTCCACAGACTTTTCCAAATCTTTCAACTTCTTTAGTTCAACTTCTTCCTCTGGACTCTTCTAAAATGTTTAAGAATAAAATAGTCATTAACTGGATGGGCATAGTGGCTCACGCCTATAATCCTAGCACTTTGGGAGGCTGAGATAAAAGGATTGCCTGAGCGCATTGGTTCGAGACCAGCCTGGGCATCTTGGTGAGACCTCATCTCTACAACAAATCCAAAAATTAGCTGGGTGTGATGGCACATGCCTATAGTTTCAGCTACTTGGAAGGCTGAGGTGGAAGGATCACCTAAGCTCAGCAGGTTGAGGCTGCGGTGGCCATGAGCATGCTACTGCACACCAGCCTGGGCAACAGAGTGGGACTCCAACTCAAAATAAAATAAAAGTCAATAACCACCAAGGGGACAATCACTTTGTGATTCTCCTCGTGTGCATATTTAATAAATTTATATGCCTTTACTACTATTAAAAAAAAACAACACCAGGAACAGTAGCCTCAGGAAAGCAAGTCAAAGGGTTATATATTAAGGTTTTTCATCCACAAAGACTCCAGACTAGAGAGAAGGTGAACATTCTAGTGAAGGCCCTGACAGCTTGAGTTCAGCAAATGGAGCCAATCCAAGTGCCAGATTCTGCCTCAGCCCTGGACTGACCAAAGCCAAGACTGAAGCCTCGAGGGGAAACAAACATCAGTAAACACCTGTGAGGAGCCCAAAATGGTGAGAGGAATTCTACTATTCTTTCTTTACATGGAATTCCTAAATATCAGCCTCCAACTGAGCTCTCCTACATAATATGATCATGATGATGACAATGAATACCTCCTTGAACATTCTCTACAAGACAGGTACTATCCTAAGCATGTTACTTGTATTATTTTTTTAGCCTTACAGCAACCTTACAAGGGAGATATAGTTTTACAGATGATGAAATGGAGGCTTTATGTAGTAAAGTAACCTGAGGTAACACAGTCCAAAAGAGGAGGCACAGACTTGAGTTCAGACATTTTTTTTAGGCAGGTTCTTGCTCAGTCACCCAGGCTAGAGAGGAGTGGAGCCATCATAGCCCACTGCAAACTCCTGAGCTTAAGCCCAGCTTCCTGAGCTGCTGGGACTAAAGTCCAGTGCCATAGGGCCTCACCCGAGTTCAGACTTTGCTGTACACACTCTGGGTCAGCTCCAACTAAAGGTCCTATAGCTTCTTTAAGCTTGACCTTTAGTTCTGCCTGTTGCCCATCACCATTCTCCCTGGCCCTTAAGCAAGAAATTTAGAATATTTTTCCATTCTCTCACTTGAACAATCGGTAGCCAGTCCAGCTGCTTCCTTTGTACACTATACCAAATTATTCATTCTTTGTGGCTAAATATTGAGTTCCAAGTCTCCTGGCAGTTTCAAGTCTGGATTAGATTTTCTTTGCCTCCACTTTCCTAATTTCTGCCTCTCTCTACATAGCCGCCTCACTCAAAGTGAGGGAACATCACATGCTCAACAATTCCAGTGTGTCACAATGCAGGGCTGGCCACAGCTCTCTCCCATCACCTCAGAGGCTGCTGACCTCATTCTCCCTCCCCGACTCTCAATCTGACCTTTCTCTCTAGTCAAGGAGAGTTGTCCCCTTATGGGAGATTTGAGTTAAAAAGATGGTTAAAGAGAAAGAGGCTCCTGAAACTGGCACAGTGTGTTTATTTTTAATATCTACAGGTTTATTTGAAAAAAAAGATTGATTGCAAATTCTGCCCCAAGTGAATAAGGCCTGTCTCAGGCAACATCTTAACTAGACTAAGTTTCCATCAAGAAAAAAACCATGTTGTTGAGGCAAGATAACTGCTCCTAATTACCAGAGTGAAAGCTCTAAGCAACAAGAGTAAGAAAGCATGAGAACCAAACTGGTAATCCCATCAAACACACAGACGGTATTTGTTTAGGGAAGTGTTTCAGCCATGCAGAATCTGGGTCCCCAGTTTGGTCCTAAACAGAAACATGTATAAAAGACTACAGTCATTTGATTCTGAGGATTTCTTTCTTTCTTTCTTTTCAATTTTAGAGTTGCAGGATACAAGTGGGGATTTACTACATAAGTAGATTGCATGCAGGTGAAGCTTGGGCTCCTAGCTGGCCCTCTCTCCTACTGACAGTGGACCAAGTATCCAGTGTGTTGACAAATGCCCCCCTCCCCGCTTTCTCCCTCTCTCCCTCCCTCCCCAAGCAGTGTCCAGCATCTGCTGATGACTCTGAGAATTTCTGGCAGAAAAAGCAATTTACCTTTTTCCCAATTAACATGACCCGGCAACCATTTTGTATTCCAAGTGCTGACAATGGTGTCTCCATTTCCTTCAGGGATTTTCCTAAAAAGAGGAGAAAAGTATATCAATTTGCAATAATTTTACAACATTGATAATAGATTTCAGCAAGAGTACAGAAACTAGACAAATAAGTTCCCAAATGAGAAGAGGATAAATTGGCAGAAGTTTTATAGAGGTAGAGCTTTACCTTGACCCAGTAATTTCACTTCTAGATATGTATCCTAAACAAATAACTGGACATGTGCCTGTATAATAACTATTATATAACAACATTCAGTGCAATCTTATTCACAATAGTGAGAAACTAGAAAGAGCCAAATATTTAGGAATAGGGGATTGATTAACTATACATTCATATCATAGAAGACTCTATAGGCATTAAAGCTCATTTTTTCTGGAAACTTCAATGCCACAATGAACATCGATGACCCAGCGTTATTATGAAGGGTTTTTATTCAGGGGAACATTTTCTACCTTGTGTTTTCCTCTATTTTGAAGCATGAATTTCTACTGCCTTTAAATTCAGAAATAAAATGTTTTAAAAAAGAAAATACAAGAAGTTGCACTATGAAATATAAATAAAAAAGCTTTTGTTACTTAATTCTTTATAACGACTGACACCCGATGGAATAAATCTGCCCCCATCACATACCAGAATAATGGGTTCCCATGGGAGTGGGAAGACAGAGGACAAGGGGTGGGGAGGGAGGATGTAGGATCTGGCAGAAATTAGCATCATCCAGCAGGCCTGCCACATCCAGGTCCCTGGTAAATTTATTTAAAACCTTCCTTCTTTGAGTTAGTACAATGCTGCCAAGCACTGGATACAGAGCAGTACCTCTGTCCTCTTGAAGTCTGTTATTCTAACAAAGAAGTCAGATGTTAAGCAACTAAGAAAATAGTATGGTACCCCTACTATTTCTGTAAAACTTATAATTTCAATACAAATGATACAGAAATAGTAGGGATACCATATGAACATATAACGAGGGAAGGATCTAACCTAGGTAAAGAAGATTGCCCATGCGCTTCACTGAAAATGGTGAGATTTCTGCCATCATTATATGACTTCAAATCTGATAGGCATTCAGATGTTTGAAAGTATCTAGTACATAGCAGGGCCTCAATAAGTATTTGTTGAAGAAATGAATGGATAAAAAAATAAATATTGTCCCAGTTTAAAGACTGAAAGAGTTAGTATTAGGAAAGGTTAAGCAGTTTTAAATCTGTCCTTTAGCCATAAGAGCCCAAAGCTGGAAGAGAAATGCCTACCCTTAAATATGAGTTTCTGAAAAGACAGTGGAACCCCAGTGGCTTCTTCCACAGCCTGGGCCAGATCTTGGACAACTGGTTCGCTGTTGCCCTGCTGGGGAGTAACATGAAGGTCATGCTTCTCATTGCCTGGGGAGAAATAAAAGCATCCACTGAAGATAACTCTTTCACATAAACCAATATAGGCTGACAATTTATGGTAATGATTTGTGCAGCCTTCAAGGCCCAGCTCCTATGCCACCTACTCCAAAGAGCCTGCCCCTATCTACCCAGCTTTCCACTGGTGACCTCCTCAAGGATTTTTGTTTCCTCTGCCGTAATAACCTAACAATAGGAATGATATCAACTAACATTTTAAGCACTTATCATGTATAGCAGTATCTATGCAGTATCATGCAGTTTGTTATTCTAATAGAGAAATCAGATTAGGTAATTAAGAAAACAATGATTTGATAGTAAGTTGAATACAAGTTATACAGAAATAGCAGAGGCTGTACTAGACTCATGTCATGCATTGTCTTATTTCATCCTCAGAATAACCCCATGAAGTAAGTTCTACCTGTTATTTCCTATTTCACAGATGACCAAACTGTAAGTTCAGTGCAGTGAAGACCTGCCTATGGAGACACAACTGGCTGGAGTCAGAACTTGACCTCAGAACTAACTGATTCCAAAGCCCATGCTTTTCATCACAAGCCATCTGCCTGTGGCCTGACTGTCCTGTACTCTCTATTGTACAGGTTTCATCTTCCTTGCTGTAATGGGCAAGGGACTGTTTTCCTCCAAGTCTCTCCCACTGGGAACACTGGAGTACACCCATGTTTGGTGCTCAGTAAATACATAAATGAATGAACACAGTTAAACAGCAGAGTATTTCTTTTTGAAGCAGATGCCAATTTGTTACCAGGGATGTGGACAATAAGGAGATGGTAGCCTGCGTCCAGTGCATTACAACAATCTCTGAGTTACCCCCAACAGTCTTGTGAGATCAGCGGGAGTAGAAGTTACCGAATCTACTTCAGAGAAGAAACCAGATGCCTGGAAAGCAGACATCCATCCCTGCAGGATCTATTATCCTGGTCTCCAGATTCCAAGGCCCTCGGGTCTCCCCACTCGCTGATTCTAAGAAAACTTCCCGGACTTAGCGATCCAGTGTAATGACTTCGGTGGCGTGTCAACTCCAACCAAATGGTGCCCAGAGTGTAATGCCTGGACCCTCATAACCCACTCAAAGAGCGAACAGGCGGTGTCCGACATGGAGGAGGAACTCAATTAAATAAGGAACACTCCGCCAAGTGCTAAGTTCAAACTCATCACACAACACGTAGCAGTTGCACACATGGCCAAATACAAGCCTGACACAGAGACGCATAATAACTGCGCCGGCACACAAACAGAACAAACGAGGCCCACGGGTAAAGCACGGACAGGCGCACCCAGGACCAAACAAATGGCCAGAGACAAAATACACCGACTACATGAAAAGGTGTGCAGACACAAGCCCGGGGAAAAAGCCAGTCCCCAAGGACACGGCCAAGAGCCCACACTTCCGGATGCCATGACAAACACAAGGACACACGCTTCTGGAGGACACGAGACAAAACCCACAGACCCCGCTGGACCTTCGGAGCCCGGCACGGAGCCCCCCCGGTACGCCCAGCACTCACTGTGGGTGACGGTCACGCTGAGTCCGGCTGCCGCCATTTCCTCCCCGGTCGTCACCTCCTCGCTCCGGGTCGCCTCCTCGCTCCGGCCCGCCTCCTTGCTTCGGGCCGCCTCCTCGCTCCGGGCCGAGCGGGGCCGAACTTTCTTCTTCACCCGCGGCCTGCGAGCGCCGGCGGCGGCGCCCCTGGTGGGTCGCTCATACCTGCTGGCTGCACTCCGGACGGATGGACGACGAGAGAGAGGCGGGCGGCGCTCGGCCGGGGGCTCCGACTGGCGCGGCTCCCGGCCCGGCCGAGCGCCACGTCGCCGGGAGCCCAGGCGCTCCCGGTCGCCTCGCGCTCTCCGCGCGCCGCCGCGCTCCGCCAGGCCAGCGCTTGTTGACCGCCCAGCGATGGTAGCTGAGCGCCGCGTCTAGCGAGCCCGCCCGGCGGCTTTCCGACTCCGCCCCTGCCCACCTGCCACGCCCCTTGGAGCCAGCCCCCGCTACCCCGCCCTATTTCGCGGAAGCCGCCTCCAGGCCCCACCCACTCAACCTAGACCCCGCCTTACTTATCTGAATCCCCACCCACTCCCTCCACGGAGGCCCCGCCTCCTACCGGCTACCTTCTTTTACCCCCAATCCTCTTGCGATCCTTCTCCGGAAGGACGAACTGAAAACCCGGAAAAAGGATCTGGGAACTCCAGCAGGCACAATGCGCTTGCGCATGGGGGGGGCCGGAAGTAGAGCCAGAGTTATTCTGCTTCCGTTTCTGGTATTGCTCCAGTGTTTGGGTCTCTTCGCGGCTGGTCAAGATGAATCGATTCTTCGGGAAGGCGAAACCCAAGGCTCCGCCGCCCAGCCTGACTGACTGCATTGGCACGGTGGGCCCTTGACCATGCATAACTAGGCTCAGAGCTTCTGACACCCCCCCCCCCCCCCCCCCCCCCCCCCCCGGGCCCCAGCCCCCCCCAAACCCGGTGCCCGGGCCCCCTTCACAGGGGCCCCCCCCCACCCCCGGCCTCCGGCTCCTACTCCACCCCATTCCCTGTGTCCCTGGCCCATTTCACTTCGGCCATCTCCATCCCGCTTTCATCCCTTCATCCCCTTACCCAAGTCATTCCTAACGCCACAAACCTGGGACCCTCTAGCCCCATCACCCTGTCTGGTTCGCAACCTGTTCTGATGCCCATTGTCCCGTCTACTCGCTCTCGCCTTGACCCCCCTCACCTCATCTAGCCCTGGGGCCATACACCCGTCCCACCTCGTCCAGCCTGACTCCTTACCCGTCCCCAGTCCCTCATCCCTTGCCGACCTCAGGACTCTCAGCTTGATATCTTAGGTCACTTACCTGTTCCTCAATCTTGGATCTCAGTAACACAAAATCCGGAACCCTGGCCCTTCAGGTTAAGCCACTATCCCAGATCTAGGGATTGGCATTAGATCTACGGTTTTAGCTAGTGTCCACTGGGCATAGGCCCATTTCACGTGCCCTCCTGGTTAACCTCTCAGCTTGGCTAGTCTGATTCCAGGGACATTCCAACTTAGCTCTTCAGCCCAGTGACACTTGAATTATTTTTCTGCCCCAGTATACTTGATATATCAGAATCACTATACTCAGTATATCAGAATCTGAAGGGCAAAAAATAGTTTATAAAAACTCTCCAGTGTTTCTGGTTAGGAACCTCCGCACCATGTGAACCACTGTTTTCCACTCTTCACCATAAACCCTTCTTTTTCTTTATATTCCTTTCTTTCCTCCTGCCCCTTCAAGTATAAGTATATTGTAATAACTACGAGTGCGTTTGATATTTTCCCCCAAGGTGGACAGCAGGGCAGAATCTATTGACAAGAAGATTTCTCGGTTGGATGCTGAACTAGTGAAGTATAAGGATCAGATCAAGAAGATGAGAGAGGGTCCTGCAAAGGTAAGGTAGGCAGCAGCTGCTGCAGAAACTGCTGTCACAGCCTAATTTGAACACCTGTAGAAATTGGACCTGATTGTAGGGGCTGGTGAAGGATGCAGAATAGATGCTCACAGTCTGGTAAGGAGAAAACATATGTGAGGATATATCCTTCAGGGAAGAGAGTTTGCAGCCAGATTGGGGAGGAAGACTGGGGTTTGACTTGGTGGGGAGAAGATGCTGATCCAGTGTCCCGAAGCATGTACATGGGAATTAGCATATTCTACTGAGAAGGTTGCAATCTGGGGAGGAGGGATGGACTGTGCTCAGGATCTGTGAGTTGCCAGGCTGGTCAGATTAGGTCAGTATAATAGACTGGTTAAGGGATGGCCTGCTGAACTAGGCATCTGGGACCAGTGTTCTAATACAGTCACTACCTATTAGTTGTGACCTTGATAAAGTCACTTAACTTTTTTTCCACTCCTGTGAGGTAGGAACATAGAGTACTGTGTTTAAGCACATGCACTATGGATAGTACTATGGACGTAAAGCTGTAACTTATTAACCATGTGAGCTAGGGCATCACTGAACCTTAATTTTCCCTTCTGTAAACTGGGGGAAATATCACTTTCTAGTGTGAGAATTAAATGAGGTAATTTGTGTGACCTTCATGGCACCGTGTGTAATACATAGTACTCAGTAAATGTTAGTTATTATTGTCTGTAAAGTAATAATATCTGCTTTTCCTTCCTCACTGGAGCAAGTAAAGTGATATATGGAGCAATATAGAAAAGGGAGACTTTTCCCAGCTATCTTAGTTGATGGAATGGGGAGCAACCAGAGGCAGGAAAGCCCATGTATACTTGAGGAGATGAAAGCCCAAACCCTGGTGGTAGTCATGAGAGTGACATGAAAGGAATCAGTTTGAAAGTGAGTTCTGAAAGTCAGTAAACGGGATGACTGTGCATGAAGAGACAATGGAGAAGAAACATAAGGTTGATGCAAAGATTCTCAACCTAGAGAAGTGAGATTTTAGGGCTGTTGTTACTTCGAAAGTATGATAAGGTTGAGAAGTTTGGGCATATTGAGCTTGAGTTTGAGATATTCAAGTGGAGAATCTCCATAAGGCAAATGGATATACAAAATCAGCACTGTTGGCCTGGAAGTGGAGATAATATGCATTAAGAAAAGGGAGAGCAGTTCAGGACACTGAGATGTGGGATGCAAAGACAGGTGCTAAGGCCTGAAGATTGGACCCTAGAGGTGTCTGTGCTGGAATGGGGAAGAACAGAAGCAGCCATTATATCTACTACTTTGAAGAAGAGAGCAAGTAGGCATGTGAGTTTGAGGATGTGGGAGGTTTATTTCATGTATGTTTTCTACTTTGTTTTTATTCGATCTGTTCTTTCTCTAGAATATGGTCAAGCAGAAAGCCTTGAGAGTTTTAAAGCAAAAGCGGATGTAAGTTATGTGCATCATCTTTATCATCTCTTTCCCTTTGGAAGGTTTAATGAAAAGGGAAATGGTCTTCTGTTCCTTCAGGTTTTCAAACCATTCTCTACACATTCTTGATTTAATTATACATTTTCATCGATATGTAATGAAATACATTTAGCTGGGTTTTCCCCCTATGTGTTCAGCTGTTGTAATACCTTCTATCTGAATAAAACTTTTTCCGTGATGGAGATGTTCTATATCTGAGTGTCCGGTACAGTAGCTGTTAATCACGTGTGGCTATTGAGCACTTAAAATGTAACTAGTGTGAGTAGGGCTTGAGGCTGTGGTGGCCGTGAGTATGTCACTGCATTCCAACTCCAGCCTGGGCAACAGAGTGAGACTCTGACTCAAAAAAAAAAAAAAAAAAAAAGATATGTAAGCAATGCAGAAAAAAGCAAATACTGTAACATTAAGTGGGAGATACTGTTATAGCTAAAATATAGTCTTGCACCACAAAACAGTGTTTTGGTCAACAACAAATATTTAATGATCGCCCATAAGATTATAATACCATATTTTTACTATACCGTTTCTGTGTTAAGATTTACAAATACTTAATCATTGTGTTACAGTAGCCTACGGTATTAAGTACAGTCACATGCTGTACAGGTTAGTAGCCTAGGAGCAATAGGCTATGTCATGTAGTCCAGGTGTGTAGTAGGCTATACAATCTAAGTTTGTATAAGTATGCACTATGATGTTCACACAACAATGAAATTGCTTAATGGCACATTTTTTAGAACATATCCCCATTGTTAAGTGACATATAACTGATTGTACATGTAAAAGAAAAAGACTGGAGGGACATGCCAAATGATATTTGTGTTAAGTAAATAATTTTTGTCACTTTTTTCCGTATGTTACTTCAGTTTATTTAGTATAGGGATACTTTCTTCCTGAAAATTTCTACCTGGCTCACATTTACTATTCTCAATTGACCCTAAAAAGGTATGAGCAGCAGCGGGACAATCTGGCCCAACAGTCATTTAACATGGAACAAGCCAATTACACTATCCAGTCATTGAAGGACACCAAGACCACGGTACTCCCAGACCCCCTTTTCCCATTATTTCCTGTTTTTACTCTTATGCTCTATTCCTATGGTTTTTTAAAAGTCTGTTTAACCAATATGACTTCTTAAGACATTGTGTTTTCTTCTCCCTTTTTTAGGTTGATGCTATGAAACTGGGAGTAAAGGAAATGAAGAAAGCATATAAGCAAGTGAAAATTGACCAGATTGAGGTGAGATGTATGCTAGCTTCTGCATAATGTGCACTATATTCTGAAAGAATCCAAATGAATGGGTGTGTGATGGGAAGAGCACAAAAGAAGGATTGAACCTTGGGCATGCCATTTACTAGGAGAGTAAATTTGAGAAAAGGTATCAAAGGGCTCAGTTTCCTCATTATTGATGCAAGGATGCTAATACCACATACAGTTACAAATGGTTCCCAAGTTACGATGGTTTGACTTATGATTTTTCAACTTTACGATGGTGTAAAAGTGATATGCATTCAATAGAAACCACACTTCAGGCCGGCCTCAGTGGCTCAGCCTGTAATCCCGCACTTTGGGAGGCTGAGGTGAGTGGATTGCCTGAGCCCGCGGGTTCGAGACCCGCCTGGGCAACTTGGCGAGACCTCATCTCTACAATAAATAAAAAAATCAGCCGGGCATGGTAGCACG
>CAUYQG010150414.1:0-41952 GCA_963574415.1 Tarsius wallacei | reverse complement strand
AAAAAATCAGCCGGGCGTGGTAGCGCGCGCCTGTAATTCCGGCTACTCGGAAGGCTGAGGCGGAAGGATCGCCGGAGCCCAGCAGGTCGAGGCTGCGGTGGCCGGGAGCGGTCACTGCACTCCAGTGTGGGCGACAGTGAGACTCCAACTCAAAAACAAAAAAAACAAAAAACAACAACAACAAAAAAATTCAAAATGGAAACAGGAACCACAGCAGTGGACCATGTATACTTTGAAAAAATGCATGCTGACAGATCGAGAGTGTCCCACCGATGTATATATAACATACAATAAAACATCTGCCTTTTAGTTCAACAGTATTTTCCTCAGTAGCCAACCAGTTTTCTTAATTTGGCAATTCTTGCGGCCCAGGTCTTACTATTGAGTTGACCTTATTACATAGAAATGTTAAGTAAGTTGTTCCTTAGGTTTACATGATAGCAACTCAAGGAACCACATATTTTTAAAATGTCATTAAGTATTGTGTGTGTGTGTGTGTGTTTCACCAGAGAGTCTCACTGAGTCAAACAACAGTGATTCAAAAGGCTAATAGAGGAAACTTTTTTTTCCATATTTATCTTGCCATGCAGTTATGTTACTTAATTCAGCATTGTTCAGAACAAAACAACGCTGAATAGTGGCTTGCTATATAATAACTATCTCTTCTTTTCCTTGCAATAAAGTGAAGCATTTAAGAAAAAAAAAACCCCACAAGCATCTCAAATAGCCTCTGCTTTGCTATAAAAATAGACTGTGATGAGAGTAACTCTTCCAATCAATTATGCAGCATGGTTTTAAGTGAGGAAAAAATTTCAACATACGTATCACTTCAAAATATATACAGCATATATCTATATGTACAAACTGCGTAAATTTTGAAGGGCTACGAAGTACATATTTTGCTACACCAAAGCTCTGACTGTTAAATTGATTGCAACTAAACTATAATTTCTTTTGCTGAAAAACCCGAGCAATGTGAATCTTACTGGGATTATTTAAACTTAGTGGTGTGTGTATACATCTATATGTGTGTGGGTATAAACAACAGGGTTTCTACAAATTCTCTTCAGTAGGCTCAGTAGCAACTACTCTTCTCTAACTAAAATATTGCATTGAAATTGTCTCCTGTAAAAGTGACAATGCTAAACAAACATATTCAAACTCCACGGTCTACACATGTGGACTCTGAACCTCTTCCGCATAGGGGGTCACTTACTGTTGTTCACACATTTTTAAATACATGCAAATTCATTAATAGTCTCTTTAGGAGGATCCTTTTAAAAGAACAATCTGTCACATTAGCCAGAACAATGTAACTTGCACTTTTTCTTTTTATATATGCATACTGTATACATATACATTTTATATATATATATGTGTGTGTGTTCATTTTGGCTGAATTCAGGAATGAGTCTGTGGGCTGAAAGAATCGATCTGTCACAGAGCAACAGATTGCGGCTATAGACTGCCAACAAATCACAAGCAACAGTAGGTAATGACTAATTGTAACAGAAATGAGGGAACAGAGGGTCGGGATTGTTTCAGAAAAGCTAACAGGAAAAAAAGGTCCTTTCCAAATGAAATCAAACATTTTTTTGTTTTGGTATTTGGTATTGTGAAGTCACACAACAAGCACAGCACACTCTTCTCAATGGTTCCTAGTGATGCTGGTCAATTTGGCAGTTTCTAAGAGATTTGCTAATTCCCCATCACAGGTTGCCTTTTTTGTTCCCTTATTGCTAATTAACACCATTGTATAAGGCACGATTGAGGTTGCTCAATGAATTATTATTTAAACACATTCTTTAAAGCAGTACAACCTAAGACTTACAGGAAAACTTAACTAAGACTCCGACCTTATGGCAATGAATATACAACATGATCTTGGGGAGAAAAAAAGAGAAAGATTTATGAAGATTTACAAGGTACAAGAAACAGAATGGGCAAGAACAATCATATCCATCTCATTTATTGATTATAATGTTGTAATTTTTAATGATCTATTCAATCTTACTTCCTCAGATTTTCACAAAATACTTTTTTCTAATTACCAACACACAAACATACACTTGTTTATAACTGAAACTTAACCTTCTAAAACTTTGATCTATGAAATAACTCAGAGTTTGAAGTGCTTAGAGGAATTAAACCCTGCACTAAGATTCAAATGCTTTAGGGACTTTCTATAAGTTTTTCTCTACAGCAATAAAAATTAACAAGATCTTCTGTGTAGTTGAGACATAAGGATTTCATGATTTTCTGTAATTGTAGAGATTACAAAGCATATTTTATGTGTAATATACATATTTTTAAAGAGCACTTATTTTCTTTAAACTTAAATATTTAATTTCAACAAATATAAGATTGCTCTTCTATTTATTCCTCATTTAAAGTAATAATTTTCTTAACTGTAGGCTGTTACCTCAGTCTTCAGGTGATACAACCCTTATTTTAATTCCTACATTCTCTACTTTCTACAAACATGTTTGAACATCCGAATTCATGTCCATTTAATATTTGCATCAAACATTCGGTATCTCCTCATTATAATTTCAATGCAATAATTAGAGAAGAATAGTTGCTACTGAGCCTATTGAAAACAATTTGAGAAGCCCTGTTGTAGTAAATAAATAAATGAGGGACACTAAGGACTACCATTCTTTTTTAGACATTGATATACAACTCTAAACTAATTTCTTTATAAACTCAACTCTTCTTCTGCTGAAAAAGAGAACAGCAGTTCCAGAACGGCACTTTCAAAAACTAGCCATTAAAGTAGAAACACAGAAAAGAGAGAGCATCATTTGCAGAAATAAATATCAACCAAATTAGCTAGGAGGAGAATGAATAATAATGGTGAACAATAAACTATAGATCATTGAAGCAATGCACACGAGGAATGGAAAGAAACTATAGACAAATGAGATGGCAGCAGGGCAACAGGAACTCAGTGAAAGGAGCCAGGAAAAATAATGCTAAGAAGAATACCTAAAAATCATGACAAAGAGAAATAAACCCATATCAGAACCCCATTGAGTTCTATTAGAAGATCAGAATTACTTTCAGCATAATTTTAAATAAGTTCTCCCCATATTTTGCCAAAGGTTCTGAGTCTTCAATACTAATAAGTAGTCTAGACTAAATCCTAGTTGATAGGGGCATAGTTTTGGAAGTCCTCAACGGTTCCTGAGGATATTGTACATATCATTGCTACCCACCTAGACTATTATTTTGTTTTCAAGTGTCACGATATTTTGGACAAAAAAATAGACATCAACATTTTGGTAACTGGAAGTCTGCTAAAGCTATTTGTTTTTAGCATGAAACTGTTTAAACTCCCAAGGAGTGAGCTGCAGACAGCTTCATGGCTCAGACTTCAACACAGGTGCATCCCATTATCACCTATATCCTTTACATTCAAACATGGCGAAAGGGCCTAGTCACTTGACAGCAGTAATCCACTCTGGCCAGTGTTTGCATCTCAGGTGATGACAGAGATGTCGTGATTAGAGACTGCTAGTACAAAAAGCCAAACACCCTTGTTACAGACAGGACCCAGTTCACTAGATACAACAGAAGCACCACTGCTAATTTTCAGGAACTGATAAAACACCAACTGAAATAGATTTGTTTAATCATTCGATAATTTGTTTATTCATCCATTAAATAAATATGTATTGAACATCTATCCACCAAGTCACCCAGATCTGGAATATTTTAGTCCTACATTCTCACAGCCTTGGTGTCTTAACATCATAATATCACAAATAGTGAAAATAACCCAGTACAGAACAATAACGATTACAAAATTTATATCACCAACTTTTTACCTCCTGTTCTGGCTATGCCTGACCTATTACGTAGGACATATATATAACTGATTGATATAGTTAAGTAATTCCAGATGGATCTTTTGTGTGTGTGTGTGTGTGTGTGTGTGTGTGTGTGTGTGCGTGTGTGTGTGCATAACTATTTCACTGATAGTCACACTATAACATGTGAGCTTACATGAAGCATTGCTCTCTTAAATTAAAAATATTTCTATCTTTTACCTTAATGTGAGTGGATAAGCTCTCAACACCACCACCCAATGAAAGGAATGCTAGCATGTGAACATTGGACTATAAGGAGTAGATGGAGTAAGGCCCTGAAAAGAGCAGAGTGATAAATAGGAAACAAGGGGCGGCATCCCCTCCTTCATGATTATGTCCGGAGTAATCTGTCATCTGCCACACGACACATAAATTAAAACATCTCAGATCTGAGTATATTGGATAGTTCTTCCTTTTATTTGTCTCCCCCATGTTGCAAAATGAGATTTTCCATCATTTCATCCTGTCATTTGGTGTTTAATTCTTTCAATTCATGATTTTTATATCACAAATGAAGAATCTCCACTTTCATTTTCTGTTTCCAAACAACCATAATAGTGTTACCAAGATGTAGGTCTAGATTATGCAGTGACTTGGTTACACTCTTTTACCCATTTTCTTTAGGCTCACTATTATTCTTTTGGGGTGTTTTAACCAGAACTGTCTTATCTATTATATATGGATTTTATTTCATATATACAAATATTTATCACAGATTCAATATATATTAAAATCATTGTTCACACCTATACCCACAAAAAAAAATGCTTTCCTCATAAAATTAACTTAAAGCAGTTCCAAGAGTTTGGTCAATGTTATTATTCTCATGTATTAAAATAAATAGATAACTATTACATTTTTTATCCACGTTATGTCAAATGTGAACATAGTTTGTGGCAAATTTTGGCTACTAAGCCCCCCAAATAAGAAATACCAAAAACCTGACTATATTAAGTATTTGATATAAAAATGTGTAATTTAGCTGCTTGTGACCTAAAGTGAACTAGTTTATAAAGGTAGTTTACTAAATAATTGTAAAAAATGACCATCCCTTTGGAAGGTCCATGTAAAGTAACAAAACAAAATAAAACTTCAATTTTAGTCACTACAGCCAAAATTTGAATTTTCCTTTGAGCTATATGGATTTAGATGGGACCAGAGCATAATTGAGCATATTCCTGGGAAAAATTATTCAACCTACTCCCACTTGTTCCCTTTGGCCATATCAAAATCACAGCTAGTGATTTCCAACCACAGGGAAAAGTGGGCAATGGCCTCCAGGTTGTTACTGGGAGTGAATCTCACAGTATCCCTAGGTGCCTCCTTACTTTTCCAGAAGAGACAGTGGCTCTTAAACCAGATTTTGTATGCATGTGGTTCCTTCCGGTTTATACTGCAGCAGACCTGACTTCTCCACTCTAAGGAGCTGTCCTTAGCCACTGCGACCTCAGTTCCTGCAGGTGACAGTATGACTTTCTGCTGATTTATTAAAAATCTCCCATTTTATGGCTCCTGTGTACTCTCTGGAGTGTGATCATGTGACCAGTATAATGACAATCTGTCTCCCTGCTAACATTTCTCTACTTTGGTTATTTGTTTGATAAAGTGAGGAGCTTCCCTTTTGTTGCCCTTCATCAGAGCTTAATGTCTTTACTTTGGGATCAATATACTTTATGAATAATTTTATTTCCTTCTATTTTTATGGTCTTTTCTCCTCATTATCATACTGAGTTTATTAGCTGGTGCTGTCAGTATCTTTACCCTGTCATATGTTCCTGAGGTACAGTAAATATCACTTGTGTTGTAATTAATATGCACACCCTCTGCAGTAATTAAAGTACAGACCCCTTCAACCAGCTGAGCTTCCTACACTAATTCCACCTTATCTTCATAATGAACTTATTGTAATCTGAAACTACTACTGAATATTGTTCAGTAAGGCTAGAAGAATGAAATCTAACGAGATGCAATAATATTTGTGAACATGTTAATATAAAAAATGAATTTAATTAGCCTAAATCTAATTAAATTTCTCATACAATTAAAAGCCCCCCTTCCTTCCATTTTTAAAAACTAACAAGTGCCATATTATTGCCCTTTCAGTTATTCATACAAAGAAGCAGACCGGACAACTGCTTCTTCCCCATAAGTTACCTATAGGAAAAGACCTATAGGGATCCAGCAATTGGATAGTGCCCTAGTAAAAAAAAAAAAAAAAATGGCTGAGTCCTCTGAGGAACTACTATCTGCAACAGGAGACTTGCAAGACTTTGACAAATCAGAAAGCTGACCTTCACCAAAATAGATAATTGAACCAATCTGTGAATTAAAACTGTATTTTAAAAATACTTAATACCATATTTACATTGCAAGATGCACAAAGGCACAGTCCCTGTCCCCAAGGAACTTATGTATATTTTTTGAAGAGTTTTTTATTGCATATATTTAAGCTGTACAACATGATGTTTTGATATACATATACATAGTGAGATGATTACTACAGAACACCAAATTAACGTATCCATCATCTCATATAATTACTTTTTTTATGTATGTGGTAAGAGCACCTAAAATATACTTTCTTAACACATTTCCAGTACACAGTACAACATTATTAACCATAGTCCTCATGATGTACATTAGATGCCTTCACTTATCCATTCTACATCACTGCAACTTTGTAACCCTTGACCTGTATCTTCCCATTCCCTACCCCATCCCTACCCCAGGTTTCTACTGTTCTACTCTTTGTCTCTATGTACAGTATTTGACTTTTTTTTAGATTGTACAGAAAAGTGAGATCATGCAATATTTGTTTTTGTTTCTTGCTTATTTCACTTAGCATAATGAAGAAGTTTATATTTTGATGAAAGAAATACATATTTAAATTCAACAAATATTTATTGAGCATCTCCTAGAAATAATACAATGAATGTCATAGAACACCTATGCATGACAAAAAAGGGAAAGTCTAGGACTAAATTTGCACCTTGATGGACAAGGGAGAGAGCATTTTTGGCAGGATATTAGCTGGTGCTACAGATATTCAGTTTTTTTCTGGAGAAGAGGATCTGTGTAAGTTACAAATATTAATACAATTGTTCCCCATGACACAAAAGATGAAATCAAGATACATAATTGGCACAAAGGAGAGACATGGTGAGCAACTGCATGCACATTTAATATTACACTTACCTTGTCAGGAAACATTTCAATAAGGAAAGTGAGTGCTTAAAGTACAGACCCACAATAGGCAGATAGCTGGCAGACAAGCCTGAAAATTGGGTGGAGGGAGAGACATGACCACAACAGTGCCAGTAAATAGGATTATTTCAAGGTGGAAAGAGGTTACCAGTAGGGTAGAGGCCTGCTTTTTAATTATTCACAGTAATGACTTGGATGTTGGAATGAAAGGAATCATTTCCAAGACCGTAGTGCAGGTAGCATAGCACTGAGGGCTAGTACACACACACACACACACACACACACACACACACACACACATAAATATAACATCTTGAGAATTTAAAAGTGGTTTAGTGGTCAAAACACCTGTCAGTTAAGATGGCACATTTACCCCGCTGTTGTTTTGTTTCGTTTTGTCTAAAACCAGTCCTGTTTATGGGAGATGAGATTTGTAAGGCATGTTACTTAATGGATTACTTGGAAAGAGGTCACCCAGTGATGTCATCCTTGCAGTAGCGGAATCCAAATTCCACCATACCTGGCACCTGTCTGGCACTCTCAGAGCAATGATGGATTGGTTCCCCAAGAAAATCAACATCTTCTTCCCTACTAGACTTGGTATGAATATAATCGGGAAAGAATGAAGAAGCAGTTAGGACTTCAGCCATGCTACAGTCTCTGTAAAAGTATTAGTGGTCTTGCATTCAGATATGAGACGTCCTTTGGCAACAATGCCTACCCACTCCCCTACCACCGCTGCTGACGCCAGACATTGATTGTTTCACTGGCGTATTTCCTATTTCATCCTAAGCCTCTAGTTAGAAATTACACCTTTCTTTTTTCTTAATGCATTAAGTATATAAAAGCTTGGGAACCTAGAATCACCTCATGCCATTTTCTAATATAATAAAATGAAGAAAATATAAGTTGTGTATCTGTTACCTCAGACAGGAAGACACAAGTTTTAAGTAGAAACCCGATATAGTCTAGGGAGTTACCTTGAAAAGCAAACTTCAAGTTATCTTTGTAACTTCAAATTTTAGTGACAAAAACAAATAATATGTTTAGATGTATTGCTAAGGCTATGCATTACAAATTTTAAAAACTAAAATAAAGTTAGACATTCTCTAGAAGAGTGTCCACTATATTTTAAGGAAGATTTAACTGTACTTCAAAAGGACACCATGAAAAAAACTGAATGATACTGATACAAAAGATAAATTACAAAAAATATATGGACCGTGTCACTGCTAAAAAATACAACTAAAACAAATGTCATCTACCTGATAGGGAATGTTTTTTTAATGTTGAATCTGATTATCAAAAGGCAACCTAAGCAGAAGGAAATTTGATGGGAACAAGTGGAGATTCTAAAAGATATACTTTCAGCATTCCTCTTTGTTGGAGTTTTGGTTAAGCTTGGCCACTAAAAACTATTAAATCCAACATATCAGTCCATTGACAGTGAAGGCAAGGCACGAGTGCACTGGTGGGTGTCTGTGGGTCTGTGTTTGTGTGTGTATATATATATTTGTATATATATTTTAAAAATGCAAAAATTCCAGCTCAGAAAATTAAATAATGTGAAATTTCCTTTGATACCCTTTTCCAATATAGTAACCAAAAATAATATCATGTGTCTTAATTTACATTTGTTCATGTTAAGCTTTATGTTCAATTCACTTTAGAACCTAAACCCGATGTGGAAGAATAGTCTCAAAGGACAGAAAAGTCATAAAAATTAGCATCAATGTTGCTAATGAATCTACATCATTTTTAAAGGATGAGCTTGGCTTTGGAGCAAATATTTTGTGACTCATTATTTACTTTTGCATAGTCAGAATAGTTTGGGAGCAATGCTAATGTGCATGCATTAATGCACTAATCTAGAAATTATAGTATGATATTTATAATTCAGTGAATGCTTTCTTGGAAAGCAGATATACTTTTATGTGCTCAATGGTGAGATAGTGGCAAAGTCTAGGATCATAAGTAGGAAAGACATCGGCTGTATGCATGATTTGTACACCTGTAGTGTGGGGGGGGGTGTCAATTTTAACCACCATTTGGTGATATACTCTTGATTGAATAACAACCTTTTCAGCAGGCTGTGTTCATAAGGCAAATGTCATTAAGAAGAGATTTGTCATGAAACTCCTGATACCTTCTCCAGACCCTCTGGTCAGTTTATTTACATACTGTGCCATTGACCTCTTAACATTACTCAATTGAAACAAAAAATAAAATGTGACAACTAATGATAAATGACTTGGAAACAGATATAGAACATTCTAGAAAGTTTATATGAAAGAAGTTCTTGAAAGAAAACATTGCCGAGGAAGAGAACATTTTTAAAAATGGAAAAGCTAAGCTATTCTAATTCCGCGAGTGTGTGTGTATAGGTGTTACTGTATATTCTCAAAATATATATTCTCACTATATACATTCTTATTCTTTAATAACCTAAAAGCAAAACCAGAAACTCCAGTTTGCCTTCCATTTATCTCTAGCTTACTGAATGGGATTCTAAAATTAAATTGCAATGGTTTGCAAAACTCCTCTCGCAAATTAACACAGAAGCAATTGAAGGCATTTTTAGCTACACCTGCTCAACCGCTAATTTAACAAGAGAATGCCTTAGAAATTAGAAATTGCAACTGGTAGATATTACATTTTTCATGTGAACTAAAAGATGTCTCACAATGCAGGTAGTTCCAGTAGGGCCAGTCTTTATTTATACTCTGATTCCTCCAGCTTTCTTCATATCTAGTTTCTGGTTTTTTTAAAAAAAAAAAAGAATATGTGGAACTGCTCATTGAGTGTTCAGCATGTTTGGATGTGGCTTCTTAGTCATTATTGAGAAATGGAATGGTTAAGGTCTAGAAAAATTATTTCCCTGTGTGCATTCAGCATTAAGACAGAGTACCAAAGGATGAGCTAAAAAAAAAATTCTAATTCTAATTTTATTTTACATTATTTCCTATACTCAGCATTGTGTATATTCAGGAATGTTGTTGAAGCTATCAGAAAGGAACCAAATACTTATTTTTAAGCTAAAACATCATGGTCTTAGACCTGATTTTTTATAAATGATAAGTTATCCATGTGTCTTTAAGAAAGTACTGAGAAACTTTTCTGGGCCTCAGATAGGAAATACAAGTTGTGAACTTATTTAATGGCTATACCTTCCAAAGTAGAACAAAGGGAGAGAGTTATTGAAGTAACTAAAACAAAGCAAGAAATACTGCAGAAAAAGAGAAAAATACTTTTCCCCAGGTCTGAATCCAGCAGCTCAGAACACATGAAGGAGATGAATGAACTGAAATGGTATTTGCAGCTGAAGAGTTAGATGCTGAGCTGTTACTTCTTGTGATGCTATGAGGTATTTATAACAACAAAAGAATCTCTTGAAAATAAAATCAGCACCCAGTTTCTCAGCAACAATCTTCAGACCCCACTAGCAGTATTATATACTTTAAACACCACTGCATGTCAAAAGATTTTAATAATGACTTATGTAAACATTTGTGTTTTATTCATAAGCTGTGTCTATGTTCAGATGCTATTTTCAGACTACTATTCCCTTTAAAAAGCTTCTTTACCCATATCTACAATTGTAAAAATAAACCTAGGGATAAATATTTTTTTCAGCCTATTTTTTCCATCCTAAAATTCCAATCAAACCATAGCACATCAAAATATTTAAGTTTTAAGTGTGATATTTAATTTTTAAAAAGAATATATTAGAAGCTTTTCTCATAGTCATTTTTTTTATTGTCCAAAAAGTGCCTTGGGGTCCACTTTTAAAATGTCCTCGCTTACCTTTTGCATTTAAAGAAATAATTGTATGCATATAGTGCTTGACATTTCCCTTTGTGAGTTGCAAAATCCAGAAATCAGAGAACATTACTGAAACAACTGTTATTTCACATTTTCCATGGAATGACTTCCATGATCACATAGACAGAAGACAATTACCACCATGCTTTCAGTCATTAGAGGTATTACAATTTATACTGCTGGCTTGTCAATGTTTCTACTCTCTTGGCAGAGTTATATCTAAAGTGAAACAGAGGTGGTAAGTTATCTTGCTCTGGTGTACCACTTGGTATCATATTGGCCTGAAACATTTTATGTATCTCACCAAGCTCTTGGAATTAAGAGATTATTCACATGCAACGTAAAACAGAAACCATTTAGTTGTAACTCTGATGCAACATTTTGCTAAAATAAAATCCGGTCTCATCACAAATACAGATTTTATTCTTTGTCAAATAAGATTTTTCTTCTATACCATAGCAACTTGTTGACAAATGAAAAGGCAAGTAAATTACACATGTGGTAAGTCTTTGTCTTGTTTTGCTTTGGGGGATTTTTGTATGTGTGTTTACTTTTCTTTGTTTCAGTTTGTTTCTTTGGTTTATTGTTGTTATTTGACACTAAACAATAAATCTGATACTTTTTTTGGTCATAGTAGTGACCTAATTAGACAGGTTGTTTATTTGCAGGTGTTTAGCACACAATCATATAAATAAAGCCTAAATGGGGACTTTACATATTAAAAGATAAAAATTTTAAAGAAACATTATACAAAACTGGGTAGAAATTGAGAGGTTCATAAAGAATCTATTCTGACTTCTGATTCCAAAACTACTTTTGATTTTTTTTTCAGAATTGTATGACAAATTCTGTTAAAAATAAAAAGACAGAGAGATGTAAGAACCTCACATTACAAGTCTTAAACATGAATATTGAATCTGATGATTTATTTTTTACAGGCAGTAACAACAATAACTCCCTTCCACACATTCTTATCAAGAGATGATGTCTATGTCCCCTCCCTTAAACATGGGCTGACTCTGTGACTGTTTTGACTAACAGGGTTTGGCAGAAGGGATGATATTGATTTTTGTGGCCAGGTCATTAAAAGCCATGAAGCTTCTGCTTTGTTGGCTGAAATATTTGTCTTAAAGAATTGTAAAAAGTCTGACTATATTGAGGTCATCATGCTGTAAGGCAGACTAAACTCAAACCAAAAGGATAAGCTGCATGAAGAGGCTATGAGACTACTAGAAGAGCAAGAAATGATGGAGACTGCCAGTGGTTTTGACCTCCCATTTTCTACTCTAGCATTGACTCTTCCAGTCTTCTGGCAGTACCTCCATGAGAGACCCTGACTTACAACCACCCAACTAAGATCCTTCCCAAATTCCAACCCACAGGAATCCTTGATAAGTAATAAAACAATAGTTTTAACCACAAAGTTTTGAGAAATTATTTATAGATCATTCAGTTATTAAACAAATGTTTATTGAATGTCCACTCTGTACTGGGCAGTATCCTGAGTACTGAACCCTGCAAAGATTTTTTTTTCCCCCTCAAAAGAGTTTAATTCCTCATCCCCTGTGCTTCTATGACTCTTGAGACAGGCAATACAGCATTTATTTCTCTAGTCTATATAGTATAAATGTTTGATTATAAAATTATAAATTCAGGACCTGGGCCTTAATTAATTTTATTTCCCTCTAGAGCGTTAAAATTGCACATAAATGTTTGTTGATTGATATGTAACACCTATCTGGATAAGGAAATTCAATGCAAGAAAATGATACTATTATACTTCATGATATAAATTGAATGAATAATTTTTAATCCAAGACTTTTTAAAAATAGCTGAAGTTTTCAATTGGAAGAAAGAAATTACTTTTTAAAAATATTTATATATGCAATTATTTCTTACAGCAGTTAAAAAAGAAAGAAGAAAAACATTTCTCAAAGATCCTAGTAATTAGTAAACAAGCCTTAAGTTATTAAAATAAGCTTGAGCTATTTTAAATTAACTTAAACTAATTTTATTTTATTTGTCAAATAGGCTGTTGCTACAGCTATAGATAATTTTGTTGTAATTGTAGCTTAAAACTAAACGTGTCCTGGATACGATAAAAAGTAGTATCCAGGCCTCCTGGTTACAATCTTCCTTTCTACCACTAGTCTATGCTGTTGCACTAAGTACTGAATGCTCATTCAGTGTCCAAAGGAATTCAAAAAAGATCACTTTTGTCTAAGATATGTACCTCAGATGGGAAAAAGTCAAATGCCTTATTTTTTCCTCAAAATGGAAGCAGACAATTTATAAACAATTCTGTTCACAAAAATACATTTTGAATTCATAAATTTAAGTTTTAAAAACTATGTCAATTAGGCAAAGAAAATTCAGGAAAATATTTCTTGGGGGACGGCCTCCCATTCTAATTTGAAAAGAAGCAATCCAATCATCATAATTATGCATTCTTAAAGTTTCAATTTTTGTTAATTTCCCCTGGTCCTCTGCCCCACTTTGATCTGCTTTTCATGAGTTTCTAAATCCTATGAATTCTACCTCAACATCGTTTTTCCTATCTAACTCATTTTCTCCCCCTTGTACTACAGTTTAGAACCTCAGTTCTAGTACAGTTTAGAACCTCAAAGTCTAGAAATTGCATAGTATAGGCAAACGTTCATTGAGGTCTTATCTGTGTGATGTCCTATGCTAAGGGTTTCACATATATTCTTTGTTTAAACCTCACACAAATATGATGGAATAGCTTATAAAATTATTCCTGTTTTACAGATGAAAAAAACCATGGAGAACTTGCAGAACTAAATCTTTGGCCTGAGGTCAGTCAGTAGTGGTGGAACCAGTATGCAAATTAGATAATGTGACTCCATAGCCCAGTATCCTATCCTAGTTCTCTAACTCATGGCTGGAATGGACTATAAAATCTAGTCTACTCCCTGTTTGTTTCATTTTCCTTTAACATTCCTGCAAGGCTTTCACTAGCCTATGTTGCAACACCTCCAATGACTGTCATAATAGTCTTCTATCTCTAAACTCCAACTCTCCCTAGGCTCTACCAGACTAATTGTTCAAAAGCTTTTTGTCATAATCTCTCTTCTAAGAAGCAACTACAACCACTTCAAACATTCTAAACTCCCTCCAACCCTAGCTATTCACACTCTTCAGTTCACAATTTGCATCCAAAATCCTACCTCTCTGGTTGTCCTCGTAGGGATAATATGCTATTTCTAGCATCTTAGAATATGCTCCTCACTGACTATCTCACCATGCCCATATTCTTCTCATCCTTCAAGAGCCAAGTTAAATGTCTCTTCATCCAACAAGCCTTTCCCATTCTGCTCAGGTAGATGTAATCTCTCCATCTTCTGGAGTATGTCTGGAGTTATTTTTCTGTGCTATGCCTGGTGTGACAGGAAGTCAGGTCCAAGAAAGATCTAACAGAGTCAGAACAGAATAATCCAAGTACAGAAGATAATTTTGCAACACAGTTTCTAAGAAACAGTCTAGCCATGACATGAGAATGAGGGCCAAAAGGATTCACAAGAGGGGCTCAAGATATTTTCAAGGAACCTCAGGAAAACAAAACTAAAGAAGAAATTCAAAACCCAAAATCAAATAGCATAGACAGGAGTTAGAGGACTTAGAGGATACAAAGTACGGAGTCACACATTCATTGTATGTGGTTTCATCATGAATTCTTCTAGTTTTTATTAGAATTGGCACACATCACATAGTGCCTTAAAGATATTGCTTGGTCTCTCACAATAGATACAACTTTTGACACGTATTATTTTCTATGGTGTATTATAATTATACATCTGACAAAATTTAGAAATCAGCAGCTCTGATTGCTTATGCTCTGGACTGATCTATAAATTTTTTGAGGATAATTACAACTTTGTCATAATGTTTTGTATTAAGTTACAATTTTAAAATGTGTTAGCATAAAATACAATCAAGAAACATTTGATGAATGAATGCAAGCATAGATAGAGGGATGAAAACATTAAAACAAAAACTTGAGTTTCTATATTTCTGAATATATAAGTAATGCTTCTAAAATGTCTGCATTTAAATCACTGGCTCCTAATAACCCTTTAGAAACATTCAAGCTACCATACTGTTTCTAATTCTAAGTGTTTTCCCAACTGCACATAACAGGTTTTTAGTTAATTGAACCAAATATTTGACAAGATTTAAAGAATAATATTTCAGGGTAATTTTGATGAGGCCAAAACTTGGTTTGCTACCTATTAAATTGAAATGAAATCCATGCCTGAAGAATCCCTGAACAGAAAAAAACAGGCCTCAGAAGTGATGTGACTTGCTTGAACTTGCAACATAAGTTGAACTTAAGTTATGTATTGTAAATGCCTACCTTGGAGAAAAACAGAACTCAAACTCAACCAATCAAAAGTAGCCAACAAGCATAATTATATAACTAAGAACTTACCAATGGGATAGACCAAATAAAACAACTGTATAACTGTAACCAATCAAATATTTTATTTGCTTTATTTCTGTGTCTGTTCTGTAAAAGCCTCCCCTTGCATTCCCTGGGAGGAGCTCTTGATCTGCTTTTGCTTTGGAGCTCCCTAATTCATACATTGTTCTCTGCTCAATCAGACTCTTAAATTTTATGGTGCCTCAGTTTACTTTTTGAGATAACTGAACTCATTTGACTTTGTATAAAGCAAACATCTCATAAACCTTAAACCTACCGGTCATCTAACATTTTGGGAAGCATTTTATTATTTATAAATATAAAACACCCACCTATTATATTATAAACTGAAATACCATGGGCAAACTAAAGGTCCTCAGGGGTCATACCATGTCTACAAAGAATAAGAAAAGTATGTGTACTCTTTTACTATAATTTGTGATGATTTGCATTTGTGAAAAATTTATTCAGGAGAAGTACTCAACCTGAGCATAAGTGTGTTTTTCTTTCTTAAAAGGAGGAGAAACAAGACCTAAAATATTACTGGATAAAAGCTATCGACTGCTAGGCAGTTCATAATGAAAAAAAAAAGATTAAAATCATAAACTGAAATGTTTGAGAAATAATTAGCCTTTGGTAAAACTCACTGTCAAATGGAAATTCATTTTTAAACATGAAATATATTTTTTCTATGCTATTTTAGCTTTGTTTTAATTTGCTATTTAGCAGTGCACTGAAATATTAATAATTTGTTTAATAAATTCCTTCTAAGTCTTAATAGATTTTTAATGAAGAAATCTGTCTTAGAGATCATGTGAGAATTAATACTGCATACTTTCTGAAAGTGTTAAATTATTGACCTGCTGAACAGTTTCGTCTGAACCCCTATCTTTTGCTTGCCATTGTCTATGTTCAGATCTTCTTAGAAGCTTTGTGAAATGTAAAAATCATTGATTGTATAAGCCATAATAATAGGTATTTTAGGAATGAGAAAGGAAATGTTTCACCCACAGCATCAATTCACAAAAATAAAAACTTTTATTCCAGATTAAAATGACAAATCATTTATAATTAGCCTGGTCATAAAATAAGCCCTCACTACTTAAAACCATGGATGAGGGTAGAAAAAAAAACATTCTCATGGGGCTTCAACATTGGTCTATTTTCTATAAAACATGTGGCTAGCTATTCCTACAGGGTTGCCTAAATGCCAGAACTGTAACAGCTCCAAATAAATCCCTTCCTCCATGTAGATTTTCAGCACATAGGAAGGTCAGCTCTGGAGTTTGACAGAGTCAAGGTGCATTCTATCAGAAAGGCTGGGATGCCGACTCCCCTGTTATACTCTCTCATGAATCATGACAAGAGAGCACAATGCTCAGCTTTGAAAACAGGTAAATTTGTAGAGAAAGAAAATATGTGGCACTTTCGCATCCCAATCCATTCATGCCCCTGGGAGAAATTTATACAGGGATTATCTCTGTAGATTTTGGAGACAAAATGAATTGTGAAAAGCCTGTGATCTCTGCAATAATTAGATCTGTATTTAATCTCTGGCTTTTCCATTTACTAATTATTTGACTTTTGATCATTTGTTTAACATCTCTGCATCTATTTCTTTATAATGTTGCCAACTATATAGTATTGGGGGGAAACATTAAATGAGATAAAGCATATATGATTCAGATGCTTGTTACCCAACCCAACACATACTTGTTGCTTAATAAAAACTGGTGACTATGGTAGTGGTAATGGTTAAATCCTCTGTAAGTTCCCAATACAATTCTCCCTACAATAAAGGGTAAAGTCTGTGAATTTAAACCTTAGGAAAGTTCTCAGTATATATCATTCTCATAGTCCTCAAGAGCTAACCCAATGTTGAGACTAAAACTCAGAGATTTGATATCTGTTATAGCCAGGAACAGGGAAGGTGCAAATTAGCCTGGAATGCCCAGTAAGGGCCAGTGAACAATGGACAGCACAAGGGAATTACTTTCAAATTGGGTCACACAGACCTGGGTTTTTTGCTGTTGTTTATTTTGTTTTGTAACATTTCTCAACAGAGTAACCATGGAAAATCCACATAAATTTTCTACATCTCAATTTCCTCATCAGCAAAATATGAAAATAATGACCTATTATTTTTACTAACAACAACTACTTCATGGTAACATTAACAACAGCATTTGGAATAAGATTCTCAGATAATTTAGATTGTAAACATTATTCTTTTTGTGGTTCTGTTTCAGAGTTTCCCAGGCTATATGTCTCTAGAGACTTATCCTGAGATACGCTCTGAGAAAAATAAATAAAACAGTTAAGTTCTATAGTCAAATACATTTAGGCAACACCATACTTCTTTCTTGGAGAGTCACAATTAACACTGGCATACTAGAAGAGTAGAGAAATTTTGCAATATAGACATCACAGATGATGCTGATGCATTCTGATGGCTGCGGAAACCAACTCTGAGTAACCCACATCCATTGGGATTGCTTGGCCCTACAAAGTGAATCTTGTTATGACTATTAAATTGACTTCCACTTTTATTTTTCTCTTTTAAAGTTTTCCTAGTTCGTTGCAAGAGGTAAATACTGGAAAGAAGGAAGGTGACACACACAAGACACAAAAAACTTGCTGAAGGGATTAGAAGTACTCACATGCATCATGGAGCCCAGAGAGTTTACATTAATGATCTCATATATTTATGGATATGATATGGGATTCAGTGAACATTTGATTACTGAAAAATGGACTGAAATCTAAAAATCAAATCAGGCCAAATCAAACCAAAATCTGATTGCTGAGAATCAGGTATGTTACCATTATACAATTTAGGATCTAGCCAAGCAGCAAGCCTTGTCAGTTGATCTAATAATATGTGTAAGACACAGGTGATACTCACTGGGAGTACAGTGATTTATAAGACCTGTTCTCCTAGAAGAGTGTCTAGGACATAATAGGCACTAAATATACAAACAAATTGAAACAGGAGTTTTACTAGGCCCTACAAAAAGGACTAGATTTACATTACAAAATGAACAGAAGACTATGCAGGATTTTTAAAATTAATGTCTAGTATTAACTGACAAATGCATAGCAATTTAATCAATTTTCAGTAAGACTCTAACTTCTCAGTTGTATAAAAAGAATTAAGAATGAGATTAGCAAAAGAGCTAGTCAAGGTTTTGCATGAAAAAAAAACAAACAGCCAGCTCGGTGGCTCAACCTGTAATCCAGCGCTTTGGGAGGCTGAGGTGAGTGGATTGCCTGAGCCCGCGGGTTCGAGACCCGCCCAGGCAACTTGGCGAGCCCTCATCTCTACAACAAATCAAAACATTAACCGGGCGTGGTAGCGCGCGCCTGTAGTTCCAGCTACTTGGAAGGCTGAGGCGGAAGGATCGCCGGAGCCCAGCAGGTCGAGGCTGCGGTGGCCGGGAGTGGCCACTGCACTCCAGTCTGGGCCACAGAGTGAGACTCCGATTCAAAAAAAAAAAAAAACACCTGCAATATTGGTATGGCTCTGTAGGTGAACAAACCATATATCTTATCTAAATAAGTGAGGGCTGAAATTTGATCTTGGTTCTACCAATTTATTTCTATTTATGTGACCTAAGGCTAGTCATTGAAACTCATGAGTTTAAAAAATTCAACTAGTTGAATATAGATATTTTATAGAGGTTTTTGTGGCGGTTAAATGACCTGTCTATAAAAGTGCTAAACTCATTACTTCCTACATAATAAGTGCTAAAAATGTTTCCAAATATTTCATTATCCAAAGATTTTATTGGCAAATTATTTTATTTTCTAGTACTAGGCCAACATATTTATAACTGCTTTTTCCATTTTCAGGGAAAATTTATCTGTCCACTAAATTACAGAGAAATAAAGCTGATCCAGTTAGTCTACTATCTAGTTGGTGGACGTTAGATGTCTCTCTGACTTTACATTTTGCTGTCATGCCACATGTCATATTATATTGAACCTAAATATGTTTAAAACTTTCAATGCACTGCAACTTTACTATGCTGTTCAGTGTTTTGATTTGGTATACGTTTATGGTGATATTAGAATAAGATATCTTCATAAGTTGTAACTACTCTTTGAATTTTTTGATACTTTAGAGAGACATATAGAATATTAGGATACTAAACTATAGAAGTATAAAGTACATTTTTTTGTGACATGGCTTAAGCAAGACTCAGGTATCCAAGTCCTTATTATTCACTTTTCTCACACACTTTTTATAAAATATTGTTTCTACATTGTATCACTTTAAAGATGAAAGTACTTTTTAATGGTGCTCAATAATATTTATATGCAAGTTTCTAATAAAGCATTCATTGAATGAATCATGTTAAAATGTAATCATAATAAGCTATAAGCTTGTCTACCTAAATGCCAACAAAAATAATGAATGACAATTTTCTTGTTAATTCTTAAGTCAAACACAAAATTGCTTAATTAGATATTTTAAATCAATTTAATGCATTACAGAGAAAAATTCCAACTTTTAAAGTAAAACCTTTTATTTTATAGAATATCAGTGTTTTTAAAAGTTCAAGAATATTTGCTTCTGAAAAATGAGCATCCTCTGTCCATTAGTTGCATGAAATATATGTGAACCAATTTTTAATAAACATGAGATTCTGAAGTCAGACAGCCCAGATTCCAATGTTTACAATCTCTCTTTGGCTTGAAGTCCTCATCTGAAAAAATGAAAATTACCTTATAAAATTGTGAAATGAATTGAATAAAGTGCTTTATCCTAGGACGTGGAACATAGTAAGGCTTAGTTTATGATCAGCTGTATAGTAGTAATAATAGAATTATCTCACTTAACCTATATGATTTTTTAAATAATTTAAACTACATTACGACTTGGACATGGCCTAAAATATCACATTATATTTAATTCCATACAGGTGACCTCTGCTTTGAGTTTGCTATAAATGTATTCTTCATACCTGGTTTCAGCCTGGTGCTTTATTTCCTTAGGTAAAGCTGCTTCTTCATCCAACTATTTGAGAAGATTTTAAATGACTCAAGCAAAATTTCTCATTTAGGATTATTTTAATTACAGTAGCAACAACAAATGTATATACATTCATTAATAAAAGTGTAATTTGTAGTTGTGTCCCTCTGAAAGTTAAGCCAGAAAATTTTAGAGTATATTGAGACATGAAAAGAAACAGTGCTCTCTAAGTCAAATGCTCTATTATTAAAAAATGTCATCCCTTATGAATTTCATAAATAGAAAATCCAGGAGCAGAGTAACCATTTTAAAAAGTCTGGAGGGGATTCCATAACAACATTTAAATGCATTACTACTCAAACAATTTGATTGGATTATAAAATATTTAAAGCTGCAGCTGTAGTTGTGGTGTTTACTGTTGATTATTTTGATTTCAAAATCTTCACACAAAAAAGTACAAGTTTACAGAACTATTTATGTTGCACTGATAAATAACTACACTGTAAAATAAACTGTACATAATATATATTTACATAAAAAAGACAAAATTAGAAGAAGCAAAATAAAATCATAGCTTTTAAAAAGTTTTATCTCTGAACAGGAATACTTATCTCAAAACCAAAAAGACCAGATACATGTTCTAGTTGAAACTATATTAAAAATTAAGCAAAATATATTAATGTGAATTCTGGTTACCATAAAATTTTACAATAATTCGCCACACATAATTCTACATAAATCTAAAACCTCTTGCAAACATGAAGGCATTTATAACTTAAAAACTATAAAGTAATAATTCTATTATTTTGTGTCTGAAGATCAGGCTCCGATTATATAGAGATTTGACTTCAAAGTGGCAGGTTTTAACCACATGTACTATCATCACGCATTTAAAGAAACCCAGTAATGGAATAAAAAAATAAAGAGACTAAGTCTCTCTCTGTCTCTCTCTCTCTCTCTCCCCTCACTAGGATGGTAAAATAATATAAGAAAAAAATGTAGATGAAATATTTCCACTGTAAGTAACTAAACTTCCCTCCCAAGGCAGAAAAAGAGACAATGATGATCAAAATCCTGATGAACAAAAGGAAATGACAATTTCTGACTGGTGCCTTACCATAAACAGTTATCTGTGGTAAGCTCTATTTGTCACAGGAAGTTCAAGTTTCATTGATGGGTCTTCCACCACAAACGAGGCCTCCTATTTGATGAAGAAGTAAATACCTCCCTTACAAGACTTCAATCTTGAGACTACTCCCAAAAAGCCATAGTCTGTAAACAATTGATTTTAACTCCAGGTTAGCCAATATGTTTTGAATATTCACTATATCAACCCACCTTTTTTAGTCCAATACTGATACTAAAAATAACAGCACTAAAATGTTTTTCATGAATTATATTAGTTGTCAAAAAATTTTAATATTAAGATAACACTTTGTGATCATTAGTCCTATTTGACAAACGAGGAAGAGACTAATGCTTTGCTAATAAAGGGTCTTGACCAAAGTGGCACTTCTCATAAATAAGAAAGCTCATGTGTTTTACTGAGTCTGGGTAGGGAAGAACCATTTGCAGAAGTGGAAAGTGACTGTGGCTCAGAAATTGAACAGGTGTAATTTCAAATTCCAACTTTGACATTTGGGAAGGTCATCTGAGTTCTCTGATCTCCTGTTTTCTCTTTTGTAAAACGAGGATCATAGTAGTACCTACTTCATAAGGCAGTTGTAAGGATTAATTACACAAATGTATGCAGTGTATTACTTTAGGTTAAATAAATGAGGAGTAGGCGAAACAAGTATATACAACATAAATCTCAAATGTTGGATCTCCAGATTACTAGCTGTCTAATCTTCAGGTCCTAATTAGAGATACAGCTACTTTTTGTTAAAATTAGGACAGGGGCCGTTTTTGCTTTATGGTCAATTAATTATCCAGGCACCTAAAACAACTGGAGAAAGAAAATACCAACAACATGGGAGAGAATTTGTTGAAATGCAAGAAGCTGTGTGTAGAAAAAAAAGAGGAAGGTAAAGAGATGTTAGTAGTGGCTCCACTCCCTCTTTCACTTGATAAGCCTCCGTGTTCTTGTCTCCATTTCTTCCTTTTCTACTGTTGTGATGGATGTTTGTGGTATAAATAAAAATAGGTCAGACTGTGAATTCTGATAAACCAAGCTCATGACCTGTTATTCATAGGGTAGTCTGAAACCTTAATTAATATTTCTGAGCCCTAATATATTCATCTGCAAAACAAAGATAATGCCTACTTATATGTCTCATTACGCATGTGAGAGCAATTTATTATATATGTATGTTTATTATCTAAAATGGACATACTTAGATCCAGATACATAGTATAGAGCTTCAAATGTTTTCCTGCTTTGAACCAACTTATTACTCATGTTTTCAGAATCTTTGAAACATTTAGTTTGGGAGTACTGGTATCTAGATATTTCAAAACTTTCCCAGGTAGGCAAACTAGCCTTCTTATCATATAGATAGTTTTCACTTATGCTTTTGATAAATAAAATGCTGATACAGCTTTATTTGAATGGTTAAGAGAAGGGATGGTTTTTAAATGCCTTTTGGGCAAAGTTTATGCTTTACATACAACCCTATAATATAAAGATCTTTCATAGGATAAAGTTTCTCTACAAAGAGGACTCATGAGTCACACATGAAAAGTAATCTTGCTACTTTAAGATCACACCTGGCAGCTGCCCTGTATATTCATTATCTAGAAAATTTAAGCAGACAAATATAATTTGGTAGGTTGGTAATTTCAGAGGTGAATGTAGACTTTGAGCTCTATTAACTAAAGTTGAAAATTAGACCACCAGATTTCAACTACCCAGTAGTAATTAATTCCAGCATGTGAAGCTTAATTAAGGAAAAACAAAATATATTGCAAATTGTCGAAAAGGAAAGTCACCAACTGATGACACAGGACTATTTAAATATATTAAAGAAATGGTGCAGTATGTTAAGCATGTAATTCCGCCAAAATTCTCCCAGCTTTATTTTGTCTTCCTTTCCATATCCTTGGCTCTCAAAAATTCATTCTCAGTTCTTTGGCAAAAAAGACTGGGAGAGACCAGAAGGAGGAGAGGGGGAGTGGACAGCTCATGCTAATGCCACTTTTGATTTCATATTTTTTTGAAAAATCCTACTTTGTGCATATAAAATATAGTTCATTTCTTATCCTGAGAGTTACCCTGGCATATGGCTCAATTGGAAACATCAAGGTTTTTAGTTCTTTTTAAAATGGCTTGCCTCTTTTCCAGACTTTTCTTCAGATGTATTGTCAGTGCCACTTTTAGAGTCTATCACCCTTATATTGGTAAAATCTTCTTCACTTTCTGGCCAAGAAGGTTCTGACCATGATGGTAGATGAATAGTAAATGGGGCAAGTTTGGGACTGATTGTGAAAGTATCTGCCTAAGCAGTTTCTTTTTCAAGTATGACTGAGCTTGGGGTTTTTAGTAATATAAAATGTATGTTCTCTAGACCAAGAAATAAAACTCTTTTCTACTTTTTAATCCTGATTCTTCTTAATGAATACAATGCTAATTAATTTATCTTAAAAACATTCCTATGTATCTGAGACTTTTTTTACAATCAGTGCTGGGCTTGGCATGTATTGACATGACTAGAAAAGCCAATTTTTAAAAGTTGAATGCGGACTGTAAGAATTAATACCTTGTTATATTAACCATCTTGGATAAAGTTTTTGGTCTCAAAAGTATGAAAATACTTGTCCAATTTAATTTATCATAACTATTCTGCTTTAGTCTGCAATAAATCCTGGATAAAGCCAATTTAATTCAGGGAATTATTGGATAATTGCAGATTCTGCCCAAAGAGGGAAAGAAAGATCACCTAAAAGTATGTATCAAATAGGAAAGTTTTGAGTATGAAAAAAGATAAAAGTGAAAGAAATCTAGAAAAAGATCAGTAGTTTGCTTTTTAAATTATTTTTTCTAAGTGAAAATATATTTTCTCAAAAAATATAAGTATTCTTTGTTTGCAATGCTAAGAAAGGTTTCAAGGATACTTTATAAAAGTGACTTTCGACTTCTGGCTGGCAATAATTTCTGAGTCCCGAGGCAATTGTCAGTCACTTTTTCAAATTGGAGAATATAGTAATAGTTTTAAGAGTATACCCCTACTTTCAGCTCAATATGTATATTCTAAATCTAAATATTATGTGTAAACAAGTATACATAGAACTTCATGTGACAAGAAAATACAAGCTATAAAAATTTATTTATAATCGGAAACATACAAATGTCTGCATCCAGAAATTTTGAAGGACTGAGCAAGGTTATATTTTTTTCCTTAGCACATTCTTCATCTATTTTTCATTTTTCTTACCTGGCAGGCAGCTAGGGGCTACAGAGTCAAATAATGAAGTTGTCTTTCATTTGGATATAGTTTATTAATGGCAAAACACTAATCCATTAATCAACTTAAAACAAGTCGGTAAATTAAAAAAAAAATCAGTATCTCCTTTAGCAACAAAGATCACATGCCTCTTAAAAAGGAGCCATTATCTCCATGGGTTTCTCTGCTGAAGTTAAAAATCTAAAAATGATTTTCATTCATTTCTCATTAATATGCAAAATTATTCAAATTAGATAGTAATTAACCATCTACTCAGTAGAAAACCTTTTCATGATAATTTATGATAAACTCGGTTGCTGCTTTGATTGAGATTGATTTTTGGTGTTGAGACTCTATCATGAATACAAAAAAGCACCTGAAAAAATATTTTTAAACACCTAACTTACTGCTCAGCTAATTACATGATAGCCATGTTCACAGACTTTTCCAAAGAGAAGCTTATGGATCAAGATCAATGCTGAAAAAGCTGTGCATAAACCCTTCCATGTTTACAGTAAATCTCATCTAGAGCACAATGTTTTGGATGCCTCTGTTTAGCTGATTCATATCCTTTCGGGGTTTATCATTGTTTAATTCAACCAACCGTCACATTCTAGATAAGACTCCCTGGATAATACAGAATTTCAATAAGGAAAAAACTGTGGAAATTTTCACATATTTTTAAGATCAATTGATTTCACAGGATACTTTACTCAATGGGCTCAGTCATGATTTGTAAACAGACTTCAGTTTTACTTTCTGCAGATGAGAAAGAGACCTGAGTGGTAGATGATGAAAGGGTGATTATTATGTGCTTGTCAGGCCAGTGGAAGTCATTTTTATTCTCAATAACAAAAGCTGGAGTTGAGTATCAGTGACCATAGGGTATGCAACTGGATCTAAACACTGGAGACTGCTATTCAAAATGTTGCTCCCTGAGGGTAACAAAACCATGGGGACACAGTGACCTTCTGTTAGCACTTTTTAAAAATACACAAAGGAAAACACCTACTACTTTCAGTACCTACTTGGTTGCAGAGATCAACTATGGGTGAGAATTCCTGTGGCAATAGATGAAAAGGAAACTCTGACTCCGGCTGGGTGTAGATGGCTGCCTCAATCATCCATTTAAAAGCATGTTATTGTGGGATCAGAGTAGTATGTGTTACATTTTGGCAAGCATTTTACCTTAGTTTATATTTGTTTGCAATAAGGTTTTAGATATTTCATTTGCTCCTCCGTCAGTTATGCTAGACTAAACTCAGTTTCCTGATAAAAAACGAGGCCTAAGCAGCGTGACTGCTAAGTTAGGCAGTCAGTTAGATGAGCAAGCACTCAAGTGTTGTTTCTGCTTTTTTTTACTACAGCTACTTGGTGTTTTTCAAAATGTCTCCCAAAGATGACCTACATTAGAAGCACCAGGGATGCTTCTTAAAGATGCCAATTGTCAGGTCTCTTCTCAGTTGTACTATGTCAATCCCTGGAGAAGGCATTTTGGTAATTCCATTTTAAAACTAGCTGCACAGGTAATTCTTATGCAGATGTGCACACTCAAAAGAGTTAATGCCCTGCCTATAACTTTGCCTCACAAAACAGTTGATCTCCCACTCCTGCAAAATGTACATTATATCTTTAGGGAATGGGGCAAATGGGGAGTGATACCCTTATGTGAGTTCTCCAGGGGATTTTCTGACAAGGTGAAATATAGGGTAATTAGTAAAATATCCTGAAAACATTGTTCTGAATCTTCCCGGCAATGTCTGAAAAGGGTAATTATAGAATAATGAGCATAAGCCTAAACAAAGAGGAGAAAAATCTGCACTCAAAAAAAGCAACACCTTAAAAAATTCTTGAAAGGTGCCTCTACACAACTGTGTAGTTAAATGATTAAAATTTGAAGCAACTGCTAGTTCCCATAGGCTACAGTAAGTTCCCAGTATAGATAATACGTATGCACATTTTTTTGTTAAGATTCTAAAACAGCAGAATTAGCCATAAGCTAAGAGTTGCTATGATTTATGTTTTATAATAGCCCCTCCTTTCCATTTCCTGGTCAGCGTTCTGGATGATTATTCCATTTAGCACACATTCTCTAGTTTGTTTCTTTTGCTTCAAGTCTATTTTACATTTTCCTGTACTGAACTGCATTCGCCATCTGCTGATCCAATTACTTATACAATCCAAATCCTTTTGAGTCTGATTGTTTTGTTCCTCATTATTTGCTCAGCCTCCAGTTTTAGTATCCTCTGTAAACTCTAAAATCTTGTTTTCAATACCTCATCTGAATTTCTTATATACAATACAACCCAATTAGCTCAAACTTTAGGTTTTCCTAAGACTACTTGTGTTTGAGGGGATTTAGATCACTTGAGTGGATTTGGATCCTAGGAAAGTCCTGACAATTCACTCTTCTAAGGACAGCTGATCCGTCAAGAATTGAGCCATCCTCTTTAAATGGAAAGGAATCAAAAACAAGAAAGATACAAATTTTAAGATTCAACTCTATATAAAAGCAATATATCATCATCAAAATCATCATCTTTTATCCAGCTTTGTTGAGGTATAACCGATAAAAATTATATACAGTTAAGGTGTACAATGTAATGTTTTAATATGTGTATATACTGCAAAATGATTCCCACAATCAAGCTAATTAACATATCCACCACCTCATACACCTTTGTGTGTGTGTGTTGAGAATATTTAAGATCTACTCTCAGCAAATTTCAAGCATGCAATATACTGTTATTAAATAGAATCACAATTCTGTATGTTAGTTCTGCAGAACTTACTCATCTTATAAGTGAAAACTTGTACCATTGACCAGCATCTCTCCGTTTTCCCTCTCCATCCCCCAACCCCTGCTAACTACCCTCTATTTGTTTTTCTGAGCTCAGCTTTTTAAAATACCACATGTAAGAGAGATCATGCAGAATTTGTCTTTCTGTGTCTGGCTAATTTCACTTAGCATAATGCCCTCCAGGTTGACCCATGTTGGTGCAAATGACAAGATTTCTTTCTTTTTTAAGCCGAATAATTTTCTATTATATATTCATATAACTAATTTTCTTTATGCATTCATTCATCAGTGGCCACTTAGGTTGTTTCCATATATCGACTATGGGTGAATATGCTGCAATGAATATGGAAGTGCAAATATCACTTTAGGATAGTGAATTTATTTCGTTTGTATATATATCCAAAATGAGATTGCTGGGTCATATGGTAGTTTTATTTTTAATTTTTTGAAGAGTCTTTATATTGTTTTCCATAATGGCTGTACCAATTTACATTCTCACCAACATTGTACAAGGGAACCCTTTCCTTCACATATTGACACTTGTTACCTTTAGATTTTATTTTGATATTCGCTTTGTTCTTCTTGCTCAAAATTGCTATAGCTATTCATAGTCTTTTGTGGTTCTATATACATTTTTTTTTCTATTCCATAGGATTTTTTTCTTGCTGTGTTCTTGTCTGGTTTTGGTATCAAGGTAATGCTGGCCTTGTAAAATAAGTTGAAAGTGCTTATTACTTTTCAACTTTTGGAAAGAGTGTAAGAAAGACTTGTATTAATTCTTCTTTCGATGAAGATTTTAGATGGAATTTTAATTAAATTCACTAATGAAGCCATCAGGTCCTGAGCTTTTATTTTGGGGGAATATTTTTGATTACCTATTCAACTCATTTTTTATCTGTTTGGATTTTTCTCTTTCTTCATGATTCAGTCTTAGTGGGTTATATGTTCATAGAAATGTATCCACTTCTTCTAGGTTACCCAGCTGGCATGTAATTGTATGTAGAAGTTTCTTAAGATCCTCTGTATTTCTGTGGATTCTGTTGTAGTCTCCCCTTTCATTTCTGACTTTGTTTTTTATTAATCTTCTCTCTATTTTTTTAGTTTAACTAAAGTTTTTTCAATTTCATTTACCTTTTCAAAAAATTCAACTCTTTCAGTGATATTTTCTATTTTTTTTTTGGACTATATTTGATTAATTTCTGCTCTGATTTTTGTTATTTCCTTCCTTCTATTGACTTGGCTTAGTTGTTTTTTGTTTTTTAATTTTTGTTCTTTGTGGTGTAATCTTAAGGTTTTTATTTGAGATCTTTCTTTGTTCTCCATGCAGGCATTTACTATAAACTTCATGCTATAAACTTGCTATAAACTTCCCTCTTAGCACTGATTTTGCTGCACCACATAATTTTGTGATGTTGTTTCAACTTTCACTCATCTCAAGACATTACAAAAATTTTTTTGACACTTTAGTTGTTCAGGAGGATGATATTTGATTTCCACATATTTGTGAATTGCTCAGTCTTATAACATTGCTTTTGAAAAAGATGCTTGATATGATTTCTGTCTTATTAAATTTTTTAAGACCTGTTTTGTGAACTAACATGATTCTATTCTGAAAAATAATCCGCGTGCACCTAAGAGCAATTTGCATTATGCTGTTTTGGGATAAAAATGTTCTGTATGTCTTTTAAGTCTTTTTGGTCTAAAGTGTAGGCTTGATGGTTTTCATACCTCCCATAGCCTTTCTTCATTTCTTATCAATCTTTTTTTCTTTTTTATCTTTCTGGATAACTTCAAATGAACTGTCTTTAAGTTCATGGAGTCTTTCTTCTGCTTCATTAAGTCTATTGTTGATGCTCTCTATTGCAATTTTCTGTTTGACTCATTTTTATAATTTCTATCTCTTTATTGAACTTGTTTTGTTCATGTAGTATTTTTCCAATTTCATTGAATTATCTACCTATGCTTTTTGTAGCTTTCTTAACTTATTTAAAGCAATTATTTTGAATTTTTTGTCAAACAGTTAATTTTCATTTCTTTGCAGTTGGTTATGGGTATATTTTAGGGGTTTTTTGATAGTGTCATGTTGCCTTGTTTTTTGTTTGTTTGTTTCTTGAAGTCTTGCATTGCTATATTCACATTTGAGGAATCAATCACTTCCTCCAGTCTTTTCTGATTCGCTTTGGGAGAGAAATGCCTTCATCAATCAGCCCAGTTAAAGATTCTAAGACTTTCCCAGATCTTTTCTATATTTTTGCCTGCTCCAAATTTATTGCTTCCTCTTTAATGGTGGTGGAGGGGGCAATCTTAAAATTGTATGCCTTCTCTCAATCTTGTAAATCAAGGCCAGATGCTAAGAGCCTCCCATTTGTTTTCTCTAGGGAAGCGCCCTAAAATGCTCAAGTTTGTGTTTGGTATAGTCAAGCCAACTGTGCAAGATACTTGTTTTTTTTCCATCCTTGGGAGCATGCTCAGGAATCTGGCCTAGGAGAAGAGAATTGAGGCACATGCAGAATTTGAGGTGTGTGTGGACCAGTTGGGGTATGTCTACAGGTGAAGCAACCCAAGCAGGTCAGGGACTGACTACCTGATGGAGTTCACAAAGTAGTTAATAGGAACTGTGGTCTCTCTTCTCTGCTATCTACTGTCAGTCTCTCTTAGATGGGCCAATCACTTTAGACGAGGTAAGAAAAAAGTGGACCTTTTGGGCAACATTCTGCATGGTGGAGGCAATGAGGTGCTCACTACAATCTAACTTTCTCCCATAGGAGAAATTATAGGCTGAGGGGACTCTCTTGGTGCTGAGCTGTGCTGCCTTGGAAGAAAGGTGACACAGATAAAGTGAAACTGTTTCTCTCTCTCTCTTCGATGCATTCATTTAAAAATTTTCTTCTCCAAGGTGTGCTGCACCTTTTTTGGATGTGTAGACTCCCACAATGGTACTCTTGTTTGTAGATTATTGTTAAAATTGCTTTATCTGGGGGGTGGAGTGATTGAAGAAAGTTTCCATTCCACCAATTTGTTGATGTAACACTCATCATCGTTATTAATAATTAATATTGCCAACACTATTATCTTATCAACTATTTATTAAGTTCCCATTCTAAGACCATCTCTACGTGAAACACTAAATCTACCCCAAAATCTAGATTGAGGCCAAAATAAATCTTTAACTGCCCAATTTACTCCTAGTTTACATCTTTTTTAAAAATTATATTTTTCAACTAAATCAGTCACTTAAAATTTTCTCAACATAGTTCCTCTGGAACTTTGTAGGCTGATTTGTTTCAGGATTTTACCTGACAAATCATGGTACATTTAGGAACATTATATGACTCAAAATGTACTCACATGTTTAGTTTGCTTTACAAAAGCTGTACTAAACTACAAAATTAATAAGCAGTAGAAAATTTCATATTAGTGTATGCAAAACCAAATAAATTCAATTTTCACACATTTCTTTTTGAAATGCCCTTCTTCCTCCTCCTTGAAGAAGGGACTCTACTATAGCTTTGTAATTGAAATTGTACCTCACTTTTTAAGATCTAGTTCAAAGGTCACTTTCTTTGTGTAACATAGAACATTCCCTAGACCCCTCCCTGAGGCAAGGTTATGAACTTCTTTATTTCTGTTCTTGTTATACTTATTAATTTCTATTGTAACACATGATGTTTTTATTTTTTATTATGCCTTCTTCCTCATCCTTACACCCACAGAGGAGCATTAAATATTGATTGGATGAAAAATTGAAGTAATTAATATTAAACACTCAATAAAAGTTTATAAAAATGGAATTGTTAGTAATCGAGCTCTGCCTTTTGGTCTTGCTGAAACTCTAGTACTAACCGGATTACTGCCACTGGTTACTCTACCCTCCAGATTCTACACCTCACTTTACTGAGCTCCTTTCTCATCTGATTACAGTTCAAGCTGAAGTATCTGCCCCTCCCCAAGAGGATTCCTGGTTTCTAGTTCTTCTTTTTTCCAGGCAGACAGTCCTGGGATAACATGCATACATCCTAGGTGGTCACACCAGGCTTGCACTTCAACATAGCATAGGTAAATGTAGCTTCTAGGTTAGTGTTAGGAATAGTAGCCTAGACCAATTCAAAAGCAATAGAAATTAGCATACTGTGGAATCTTTTAATCACAAAAAATAAGGTCTGAAATGCCTCTTCAATGCTTTTGAGACTCCATTTTTTGAGTTCAGGGGATTTACTCTGGGTGTGGGGTTTATAACTGTGATAAGAAAATGCTAAATATTTCCCATGATCTTGAAAATCATTATTCTCAAAAACCACTTTTCTTTCTTTTTTTTTTTATTCTTCCTCTCTTCAGAAAAACAAACACAACAAAACAAGAAGATGGCACTACTTTCCTGACCTTAAGGACTTGAATCTCACCTTTTCTTAGTACATCAATGATTTTTTTATAAAGACAAGGGATACTTGCTATAAATCCATTTTACTTTACATTATTTTTGTAAGTACATTTTTCACATGATAATTATATAAATAAACCTGTCTGTCCTTGAACTAAGCATTGGCATTTAGAAAGCCAGGAAGTAAACAGCCCAGTGGTTTTGAATCCCACTCAAAGATCCACACAACATATGAGGATGGAGCTTTCCTCTTCAGGAGCTGTAGCAGATATATATAAGAGAGCCTTACTTTCCTTTTCCTTCACAACCCTGAAGGGTGACACTCCTGTTAGTTTCTGTACCTCCTAACATTCTTATTTAACATTTAGAAGATGTAATCACCTATTCTTGCTTGTCTTTCCTTTTTTTTTTTTTTTTTTGAGTTGGAGTCTCACTCCGTAGCCCAGGCTAGAGTGCAGTGGCACGCTCACCCCAGCATCAGCCTGCTGGGCTCCAGCGATCTGCCTCAGCCTTCCGAGTAGCCAGAACTACAGGTGCACGCTACCACACCCGGCTAATTTTTTAATTTATTTTAGAGACAGGGTCTAACAATGTTGCCCAGGCTGGTCTCGAACCTGCGGGCTCAGGCAATCCTCTCGCCTTGGCCTCCCAAAGTGCTGAAACTACAGGCTTGAGCCACCATTTTTCTTTAATGTATACTTACCAAGTTATCCAGACTTTAAACTTTTAAAAGTTATTCTTTTTCTTTCTCCGGACCCTACCACAAATTGTCTTCTCCATAATAACATTTAATAAATATTTATTGCTATATTACTTTTATTTCAACAAATATTTACTGAGATGCTGAACTACAAACAAGGGGGTCTTCAAAAAACCCACAATTTATTCATTAAAAAATTGTATTACTGGGAAACAGCCAGGGTACATGCATAATGAACATTTGTATACCTAACCCTGAATTGTACCCCACATCTTTGAAATAAAATTTTTTAAATTGTGTATTTATTCTTACATGTTTAAACTTCAATCATTTTCAGCATACTCCCATTTGATGCAATATACCCATCGAGATGTTTTTTCTACTGCTCAAAACAGTTATTGAACTGATCATTTTTAACACCTTTTAGTGCTTCTGCTGTTTTTTGTTTTACCTTTTCCAACTGGCAAAATGTTTCCCTTTGACTTTCTCCACCTGGAGAAACAACAATAAAAGTCACTCGGGTGAAATTGGGTGATAGGGAAGATAGGGCATGGGAGTCATGCCATTTTTGGTCAAAAACTGCTGAACACTCAGCACGATGTGTGCTCATTAATCTCCCATCATGAAATGGGAAAATACATTGAAAGAATCTCAAAAAAAAAAAAATTCACTGAAGCCGAACGCAGTCTCTCACAAGAACGCTAGCTGGTACACTGATGCTGATGGGTTCCTAGAACATTTACCTAGTGAGGGAAGCCTGTACTACAAGGGACCCACCCTCCAAAAGATAATTCTGGGTTTTTTGGATTCACCCCTAACACTTTGGAGAGAAGCATGAGCAAGGCATGATCTTTGAAATCTTCAAGGAACTTACAAGCCAGTAGAAGAAAATTAGGTACATGGGGACAATTATAAAAAGTGGGATAAGTTCATAATAAAATTACGGGGTGATGAGAAATTTAAAAGGAGGGAATCCATTGTAGTTTTTGTAATTGAAATTGTACTTTCCAGAAAACAAGGTATCACTTAAAGCATCATCAGGTTGATACTGATCAACGGTTGATACTCTTCATCAACAGCTCATTCTTGCATTCTTAACTTTTACTATTAACTTTTAGGGCTTTCAATATTTTTCCTTTATATTACCCCATCTAGTAACTGGAAAAAGGCTTTTAGGAGAGTCTTTTTCTGTCATAAATGGAATTGTTTCATGTCTAGGAATGTAGGAATCTTAGCAAAATATATCCAGTTAGTGGAGGCAAGCTGTGAGATGCATGCAGGTAAACCTGAAAATCATGTATCTCCACTCTTTTTTTTTTTTAAGAGACTTGTCTGTCTTCTTCTTTTAAATTTCCTTGAAATTAACCTGTTTTCTACTTCTTTTGGAGAATACTCCCGTTAGGCTAACTTTACTCACTGATAACAATTCCTCATTCAGATATACAATAATATGAGGCGTAATGTTGCAGAAACTCCAGAGTATGAACAACAGAGGCAGTTCAAACCCAGAGAACAGACAAGAATGAGACCTGAAACCACACTGGCAGTGGGATTTAAAAAACCAAACAAGAGTAGAAAAAGGAAGGGCAGAGGAGAAAGCAATCTAGGTCCTGAGTGTATATATGCTTGGAACCAACTAATTATCTTCATTTTATTTCATCATAATCAATATTTTCAGAAGCAACTTTGTACCATGTTACTTAAGTCTTCATTTTGTGCCTTTTATTCTGGAGTGTTCATTCTTCATGAATGATTTCCAGATTTCAGCACTTTCATTGTATTTTCCAAAGTAGGTATAATTTTTATATGCAAACATGTATTGATCCTCCTCGAAAATCAATTCTAGTTTAGTAAAGGTCTTCACTTTCATTTTTTCTTCGATGGAATTATTATTCCTATATATCTTCAGCTGTCAACCACATTTTATATGATAAAACAGACTCATTGCTTTACATGTCTGATGTATATTTTGTATAAAAGGAATATATGGGAAGTTCATGTGCTCCAAATAAAAAAAAAAAAATGAGGGCACATGGCTCTACAGAACACAATTGCTTTTGGTTTGTAATTATTTTTCCATAATAAAGTCATATAGTGCAGTAAAGATTAAGTAACATTTATTTATACATATAAAAATCTCCTTCAATAAAAAATAATAAAATTATATGAAAGTAAATGCATATTTCAGCAAAAAAAGTATATCAATTACAATAATATTGCATTTTATTTTGCCCATCATCAACTATTGAAGTTGATGGCATATTTTTCTGTTCTCCCTTGCCTGAAATTGGGTAATTCAGTAATACTTAATTCTTCTTAAGGATTCTTGAACATCTCTTGGTAAAGGTCAGAATAATTAATTTGTATTATCAAGAAATAGCTTACTCTTTTATTGGCCATTGATAACTTTTTTGACACGCAGATACATTAATCAGTGAAGATGTCCCATTGCAACCTTTATACTTAACGATAAGATGTTGAGATTGTACCTTTTCTTTATATTTAAAATGCTAATAATTACCTGGGTGTGGTAGCTCATACCTGTAATTCCAGCACTTTGGGAGGCGGAGGGGAGAGGATTGCCTGAGCCCAGGGATTTGAGACCAGCTTGGGCACCTTGGTGAAATCTCATCTCTACAATAAATAAAAATATTAGCTGGGCTGCTGGTGTGTGCCTGTAGTCCCAGCTACTTGGAAGACTGAGGCAGAAAGATCTCCTGAGCCCAACAGATCAAGGCTGCAGTGACTGTGAGCGTGACACTGCACTCCAGCCTGGGCAACAGAATGAGACTCTGACTCATAAATAAATAAATAAATAAATAAATAAAATATTAACTATTCTCAAAGTAGGAATCTTAGCATACATTTAGACATCTTATACTTTCACAAACATAGTTGTATTAGTCAAGGTTCTTCAGAGAACTTATATGATAGATATAAATAGATAGATTTTAGATATAAATATAGATATCATGAATTGGTTCATGTGATTATGGAGGCTGAGAAGTCCCACAATTTGCTGCTTGCAGTATAATAATGCTTAAAAGCCTGTGGCATAATTCATCTGCAGTTGAAGGCCTAAATATAGTGTAAATCCTAGTCCAAGAGCAAGAAAAGACTGATGTCCCAGTACAAGCAGGTAGGCAGAGGGAAAGGAGTGGGGTTTTCTCTTCCTCCATTTTTTGTTCTGCTCAGGCCCTCAACAGATTAGATGATGCCCATCCACACTGAGGAGGATAATCTTCTTTACTGAGTCACTGATTCAAATCTTAACTTATTTAGAGACACCCTCACAGTCACTCCATGGTCCGGTCAAGTTGACACATAGCCTATTTAGAAAAGCACTGCCTCCACTGTAACATATTCTCATACAAATGGGAAAAAATATATATTTTCCTTCCCTTCCTATATGATTTTACATACATTCATACATGTGTCTATTTTTTGAAAAAAAAACATTATTAAGTATCTCTGCTATTTACTTGGACTAAAGAAACAATTAAGACCCAATTTCTGTTCTCAAAAAGTTTCACATGAGACAATGAAACAGAATAAAGCTAATTGAACTACTTCACATAGAAATTAAATTTATATCCTAGACCTCATCTGCATCCTGCTCTTCAAAAAAAAAAAAAGAAATAAAAATTACCAGCAAGAAAGTCATCGATAACATTTTACACAATTTATTGTTGCAGATCATAGAGAGGAACACAGCGAGATGCCATCTGGATCTAAACGCCTCCTGAGAATAAGCACTGATTCTGATTTCCTACAATAATGACTCCTAGGGTAAAAATCCAGGTTTAATACAAAACTTCATTCAGTTAACAGGTGAAACTTCAAACTCACTCCTTTGTAAGAAATCTGGTCACCAAGATACCACAAATCTGTCGAAAAACCTATTGGTCACAAAAAATGTGTCCTCAACACCAAAAAACCAGGTAATTGTATTAAATGAAGTAGGTAGTGGCCTCTAATAAAGTCTGCTCCCAAATCCCAATGTTGAAAAACATATTAAGATTGACATACATGTTCTGCATAAATTTTGATAGTATATTTTTTACATGTCATAGGTATTGGGAGCAGGATGGCTGAACTGGACGCATACTGTGTTTTAATTTGACCTGCCATGAACACTTAAAATAGGAATAATAAAAAACATCCTGCCTTTAGAAATATATGTTTATTGTATTAAAAAAAGAAAGGGAATGCTGAATCCGGTCTTTTTTATGTATTATAAAGGTATTTCTCAAATCACCTTTCTGACACATTTGTCTATATTGATTAGATGCTGTTAGACTGACATTGTCTGACCTGTCTAAATCCATCAATATCTGGGCTCTTGATGCCTGATTCTCAGGGTACGTTAGCTCCTAGCCCTAAATATGAATATTATTCATGCTTTTTTTACTAAAGAGATCAATAATTATGTGCATATTAAATTTACATTATTGCTGTTGTTAATGGTGCCCTTTAGCCGGCCAGAGATTACACTCTTTTGCTTAGGCTGCCATAGACAATAAACATTTCATTAGCAACACTTAGAATGTACTCACAGGATACCATATCCCCAAGGGTGTATATGCGAATTATAGGAAACCTGTTTAGTGTTAGGGTAAGTACATATTCCCTATAGTTTTCATTGTATTTCCATTCTGGGTGCCACAAACCCTCCCATTAAATATGTTTTGCCCACTTAAAAACTGCTTTGTGGAGATGGCATGTCTTAATTGTTCCCAAGACAATGCGTAATGCACTACTGTGATGGGCCTTCAGTTAAACTAATAGGCAGGCAAGTTGCCTCCTGGCTTCAGCAGATTTTAAAGCACTACTGAAACACATTGTATTAAACAAAAACAAAAAGAAAAATCAACAACAACAAAAACTTGTTATAAGGAGAAGCAAAATAAGATTTCGGAAGAGGCTTCCTAGTTTCTATAAATAAAAATAGACTGAAAATGTATTTTACTGACTGACTTTAGAGCTTCTATTGTCTTCTATACATAATATATTTTAGGTACATGAACAGAGAAATTTTGGTGCCAAATTTTCCAAAGCAACTAATTTGTACATAAAAATTATGCAGAGGAAATGAAGTCAGCTAGTTGCCCTTACAAATCAGGCAGTTGTGCATGTAAAACAGGTAATGGCATATTTTGCACCAGCAATTACCTTTCTTGCACCTGTGAGTGCCTGTTTTGCATATGTAAGTAGGTCCCTGTTTATTGCATTTAAAGCTGCCACCTCAGCTTCTTTGGGTAAACTTTATGTTTTTACTAAATGTCATTCCAAAACAAAAATAAGGGGCATTTCTGGGGTGGGTTTATGTATATGCGTGCCCATGTATGCCTGTGTGTATGCTTTTAAAAAACTGTAAAATTGATGCTAACTTCATTTGGTTTTAACTACTGTACCTTGCAGGGCTGTGTTCAGTGATATAAAATATTTCATTTTGGTTTTATGACATAAACGTCTAAATGTCCTGCTGCTGAGATGTATCAATCAAATCAAAGGTTCAAATTTAATACTATCCAGGTGCCAGGATGATAGGGAAAATGATACTTCAGTTCACAGTCAACCGATACAGAATGTCTTCACAGTCAATAACAGACTCCTGCATATACCGCTTGTAGATCCATTACTTCAGGGTTCATAAAGTGGAATGCAGCACTTCTGACAATTCTGTAGGATTTTTCCCCCCTTTATCTACATATTTTTTAAAATTGTTACTTGCATGGAAAAGGGAAAGTACTAAATTCACTTTTCATAGGATCGTTTTAGATAGGCATTATAAGCAATTAAAATCCACAGTGTTTCAAGGACACTTCACAGCTTTTCAACAAGCTGAAGCAAACCCCTGAATTCATTTTTATAATCCCACTGCATATAGTTGCGAGTCATTCTGAAGCTATCAAGCTGAATGCTTGAATACTTCTTACTGGCCTATTATTTATCATTAAATATCCAAGAGGGTGTATAAGACATGATCAGTCCAGCAGACCACACCACTAGGCACATGTCTAGGAAGCAAAATTTCAAGCAAAAGTATCCAATTGGATTTTATTACACACCAATTTTAGGATAAATAGCATACTATATTTGCCGATCTTCATTCCAGGCAACTGCATGAGAAAAGTTTATGATCATGAGTAGATTTCAGATCTACAAGTGAGGCTGTTTCAGAATTAGAGAATAGAAAGTCTGGCTTCTCTCTTGAAGCTCTAGAGGGGGGACTCAGAAACTGTGACATGACTACCTAACGATACAGAACAACTAGCCCTTCCATAAGGGCAAATTTTTCCACTGAAACATTGTCATTTATTAGATAAGGTGAGGAAGAAGGATATAATACTGTGACTTAGAAGTCAGCTACTTAGAGGCCAAGTATATTATAAGCTTGAGATCACCAGATAACAAAAGTGAAGGAAACAAAAGGAGCAGAGTTTTTTTGCTTTTGTTTTTGTTTTCCAACCAAATTTAGTCCTTTGGCCAAGAAGAAAACGTAAGACATAGTTAGCCTTAGAGGTTAAATAAATAATAATGTTCTACAAGTACAGATCATTCCTCCAAAGCAAGGGTCGGCAAAGTCTTTCTATAAAGGGCCAGATAGCAAACATTTTAGACTTTGCAGGCCATATGGTGTCTGTTGCAGCAATTCAGTTCTGCCATTGTAGCAAAACAGCACCCATAGATAATACGTAAATGAAATGGGTGTGTCTGTGTTCAATATAATTTTATTTACAAGAACAGGCAGTGGGCCAGATTTGGCTCACAGGCTGTCTTTGCTGACAGCTGATCTAAATGAAAAACAAACAGACACTCAAAAAAAGTTTAAACAAAATCAATATTGTAAAGGTAACAGGAAATCTTTGCCAATGTCAATATTCATATCCTCTTTCTTCATGACATTCTTTTGGAGGTGTTTATGGCTACAGTCAAGTGTGAGCTCATTAACTCAAGGTTTCTCTTTCTTTCCTTCTCAAGATTATATCCTTTATCCCAATTGTTATCACCAATGTTTAAGTTTGTGTGTGTGTGTGTGTGTGTGTGTGTGTGTGTGTGTGTGTTTTAGGGGGTTGGGGGAGTGGGAGGGTCATTTAAAAGGACACGTCAGGGCCGGGTGCCATGACTCATGCCTATAATCCCAGCACTTTGACAGGTTGAAATGAGAGAATTGCCTGAGGCCACGGGTTCAAGACCAGCCTGGGCAATTTGACAAGACCTCATCCCTACAATAAATCAAGAAAAATTAGTCGGGCATGGTGGCACATGCCTCTAGTTCCAGTTACTTGGAAGGCTGAGGAGGAAGAGTCGCCTGAGCCCAACAGGTCGATGCTGTGGTGGCCGTGAGCAGCCTGGGTGACAGAGTGAGACCCTGACTCAAAAAAAAGTGGGGGGACACCTCAGCTATGAATAGACAAAGAACATAAAAATTTTTTTAAAAAACCATGAAAGTTCTTGCAGGTATTTGTATAGAAAAGTATTTTAAAAAGGGAGAAACACTAACTCAATTCATGAATTAGATAAACAAGTAAGACAGCAAAATAAGTCATCCCATCCCTACTCCCTTTTTTTCAAGAAGATAAAGAAGAGGTAGAAAAAGGAAGAGGTTACAATCCCTACCCTGTACCAGGGCACAGAACAAAGTATTTTTCATGCATTTATTCTCGCAATTTTTTTTTTCTAGCAAAAATCTTTAATTTACGTCTAAGGAAACAGAGGCTCAGCAAGAGTTCAGAAGCTTGCTCAAGGCCACACACAAGTAAGTAACAGAGCAGAAATGCTCTGGAAATGAATGATCAGTATCTATATGGAAAACTATTACTTAATATCACAATATGAATTTACGATTCATGTATCAAATTTAAAAATAAAGAAATATCAAGTAAAGCAATAAAAGACTCATAATTTTATTTTAAAAAATCTTGCATTAAGGTGACTACGATTTATCTTTGACACTCTTTAGATCCTGAGTTATAAGCATAACCAGAATATACATGTGCATGTGCCTCTTTAAATTTCCCACTGATAGCTCCACTGGCTATCCATTTTCAGACTCCCCTATGTACAACTCTTGCCTACAACCTCTAGCAATTAGGTTTGCAAACTCATACTAGAAAAAGTGCTACATATCTCACTGCTGAATATCACTACTGTTACTTTTGAAGTACTCCCCTTGGGAAGCTGTGCACTAATACTAGTACCCAGTACACTCATCAAAGCAATTTTGGAACTCTTTTTCTGGAATGGTCATCAGAGCTGTCATCACAAGGATGTCAAAGTTTTAATTAGAGCAATGAACAAACATTAAATTTCTTGTTAAACTTGGCACGAGTGGAAGTGAAATCAGGGACATCCGTTAGTCCAAGTTTATGAGGATAATGCCACGAAGAAAACAGCAATGTACAAATAGATTAAATGTTTTTTAGAGGGGAGAGAAAGCATGACTGATGAAGAGAGGTCAGGATGGCCAGTAATGAGCACTACTGATTAAAACATTGCAAAAATTTGTCAAATTGTGTGTCAAAATCACCAACTGACTGTGAGAAGCATAGCAGACCAAATAAACATCGATAAAAAACAGTTAAGAAAATCTTAACTGTAATCTTGGCATGAGCAAGGTGAGTGTAAAAATGGTCCTAAAGGAACACTTGCATCACAACAATGTACCAGCTCACACAGCACTGTCGGTAGGTGAGTTTTAATTCAGTAAACAAATACCTGTATTGAAACACCTTCCCTACTCACCTGATCTAGTCCCAATGACTTTCTTATTTACCCAAAGATAAAATATATTGAAAAGAAGACATTTTGATGACATTCAGGACATCAAGGGTAATACAGCAACAGCTCTGATGGTCATTTTAGAAAAATAGTTATAAAATTGCTTTAACAGGTAGACTAGTCACTGGCAGCAGTGCATAGCTTCCCAAGGAAAATACTTCAAAGGTGACATAGTGATATTCTGTAAAGAGGTAGGCAATACTTTTTCTAGGATGAGTTCATGAACTTAACTTTCAGACCTCTGTCATTGTAAGGTCTGGTACATAATAACCACTTTTCTCAGAAAACATAAAACAATGTAACTACTCTATTCTGCTAGTCCGTTCTATTGTCATACTATTCACTCTACTTGAAATGTCTTTACGAAATCCTAGTCCTAGTACAACCTCTGTGGAAAGCAGTGTGGCAATTCCTAAAAGCTCTAAATATCGACCTTCCATAGGACCCCACAATCTCCCTACTGGGAATATACCCTGAAGAACTCAAATCACTCTATCAAAAAGATACCTGCACACGTATGTTTATCGCAGCATTGTTCACAATAGCAAGAACCTGGAACCAACCATGCTGTCCATCAAAAGAGGACTGGATTA
>CAUYQG010150412.1:0-13705 GCA_963574415.1 Tarsius wallacei | reverse complement strand
ATTTCGCAGCAACCTGGATGGAACTAGAGTCTATAATACTGAGTGACCTCTCACAGAAACAAAAAACTGAGTATCACACATTCTCACTCATATAGTAGACCTTGATCACCCAACGTATTACCACAAGAAAATGACTGACAGTGGTGGGAAACGATGGGGGGGTGGGAGGGATAGGGGAAGCAATTAATGGCAGTAAATAGCTGTCTGGGGATGGGGGGACACTTCTTACAAACAAGGGTGCCTGAATGAGACATATTTGTGTACCCAACCCCTCAATATCACAATAAAAAAATAATAATAAAAAAAGTAAATAAAAAAATAAAGAACAGATTTTCAATGTAGACAAAAGCAACTTTCTAATGGAGGAAGATGCCGTCTAGGATTTGTATAGCTAGAGAGGAAAATCAATACCTGGCTTAAAAACAAAACAAAACAAAACAAAACAAAAACAGGCTGACTCTTTTGGCAGGGACTAACATAGCTGGTAACTTTAAGTTGAAGCCAATGCTCATTCACCATTCTGAAATGGTAGGGTCTCAGCCTAACTAGTCATCAAAGAAATGCAAATCAAAACCACACTGAGATACCACCTAACTCTGGTCAGGATGGCCATCATCAATAATTCAGAAAACAACAGAAGCTGGAGAGGATGCAGCAAAAAGGGGACACTTCTACACTAGTACAGCCTCGTGGAAAACAGTGTGACAATTTCTAAAAGATCTAAAAATTGGCCTTCCATAGGACTCCACCATCCCCCTGCTGGAAGTATACCTGGAGGAACTCAAATCACTCTATGAAAAAGATAACCACACACACATGTTTATTGCAGCATTATTCACAATAGCAAAAACAAGAAACCAATTGTGCTGCCCATCAAAAGAGGACTGGTTTAAAAAAATGTGGTTCGTATACATGATGGAATATTACACAGCCATAAATAAGGACAAAATTATGACCTTCCCAGCAACTTGGGTGAACTTAGAGACTATAATACTGAGGGGTCTATCACAGAAACGAAGTACTGAGTATCACATGTTCTCACTCATATGCGGACCTTGAACAATTATCATGATACTATAAGAAAGGGATTGGCAGTAGTGGGAGACTGCCAGGAGAGGGAGGGGAGCACCTCATCAACAAGGGTAACTGTATAATGAACATTTGCATACATAACCCTGAATTGTACCCCATATTTTTAAAATGAAAAAGAAATACGCTAAATCTATTCTGCTTGTACTCTTTAAATGCAACAACAAATCATGGAAGGCAGCACATCTGTTTACAGTATGACTTACTGAATATTTTTAGCTTACTGTTGAGAGCTACTGCTCAGCATAAAAAGATTGTTTCCAAGTATTATTGGTCATTGACAAGGCACCTGGTGACCTATGAGCACTGATGGAGATGTGCAAGGAGGCTAATGTTGTTTTCATGCCTGCTAACATAAGATCCATTCTGCAGCCCAAGGGATAATTGCAATGTTCAAGTTTTATTATTTAAGAAACGCACTTGGTAAAGCTATAGTTATCAACTTTTTGAAGGGTTGGTTGGTCATTAGCTTTTTTTAATCACACAGTATTTTTAAATTAAGTATGTACAGTGTTTTCTTAGGCATGATGCTATTGCACACTTAATAGACTACAGTATAGCATAAATGCAACTCTTGTATGAATTGGGAAAACAAAAGATTTATATGACTCATTGTATTGCAATATTTGCTTTATTGCGGTGGTCTGGAACACAGCTTGCAGTATCTCCATGGTATGTCTGTGTTCAGGAAAAGTCTAGCATGCTCTAATTTTTGTCCCACAAGATCTTTCTCTTCCCTAGTATTATAAGCACCATGTCACCTGGTATTCAGTCAGCTGGCATTCCCATAACCATGAATTCCCCCCACCTTCATCTGAGTTAAATCTGATGTTTCACATTGAGCCCGTAGAAGTAGAGAGTAGAAACATGGTCATTAGAGGTTAGGAAGGGGAGAGGTGAGAGGAGGCTAGATAATTTGGTTAGGGATACCAAGTTGCAGCTAGATGGGAAAAATAAATTCCAGTATTCAGTATTCTGCAGCCCCGTAGGGTGAATATGATTAATAATAACTTAGTGTATATTTTTAGAAAGCTAGAAGGGAGAATTTGAAAGCTTACAACACAAAGAAATGTTGTGTGTACAAGTGGATGGATATGTTAATTACCATGCTTTGATCATGACGTATTGTATACATGTACAAAATTTTATTCTGTATCCCATAGATATGTACAATTATTACATGCCAACTGAAAATTAATGGGAAAAAAGCCCCGATGCTTAGAAAATATAAAAATTACTTAAAAGGCAAACATCTGACTTCTCACTTTTGTGTGCCTTCAAGAACTCACACCTGAACCTCATATGTAGTTAAGGTTCATTATATATTTATTAAAGCATCTTGATACCGGAAACAATGTAAGGAATTCTGTATCATCAAAGAACACTTATAGTCAGTAGGATTTTAATGTCAAATGCTTATAGGGAGAAAATTCTACTTTTTGAAAAGCAGAAATTCTTCCGTATCACACACTTAATAGCATTCTCAGTTTTAACATTAGATGTTCTGGATCACAGAATTTCTTATTATACCAGATTTTATTATAGTTTTATGAGAGAAAGACCATAGATATTAAACCTCTATAGAATAGCTATTGCATCTCATTAATATGACTGCCTCATCCCCTTAAATCAGGAAGCTGATCTATATTAACAGATGGGTTGATAGAATAAGGAAGTATTATAAGCCACGGGCTTAGAAATCAATGATCATCTCCTTTCAAATATACATGGAAATATTCTGCCTAAGGCATAATATAAAAAAGAAGAGATTTGAACCTACAATTTAAAGAAATATGCCTGTTTGATGATCGGGAAACATATAGATTAATAAAAGGCAATGTTTCTAATTCTGGTAATTATTTATTTGGATGTCAGAGACCTAGATTTATCATGTAATTTAATACATTTCTGCCTAAGGGTAATCTCTAGATAATCTATGCTAGAGGAAATTTTATGAAATGCAACCATTTCTTATAAAGATCGTTGTGCCCACTTGCTACTATTCTCTAATTATCTTCAGTTATTATTTGAAATATTTGACTCCCAGGGGCTCAAGTGGCAGCAAATTTGGCCACAATGTATCAGCTGGAGAGTAGTAATTTATACAATTACTCCTTTCCCCTAGGACTGAAAGAGGCAGGGCAACGTATGCTCAAGTATTTCATCAGAGGTCAACCAGATAAAGTCAGCTTGTAAAGGGAGTTATATTGAGTTTCTTCGAGAGTACTGTGAAGAGTCTGGGCATGGTGGCTTACATCTATAATCCCAGTGATTTGAGAGGCTGAAGCAGGAGGATCACTTGAGGACAGGAGCTGGAGGTTACAATGAACTAGAATCACACCACGCACTCCTGCATTTCAGCCTGGGCAACAGAGCGAGATCCTATCCCTTGTCTCGTATATTAAAAACAAAAACCAACCAACCAAACAAACAAAAAAAGGACAATAGAGAGTTCCTGAAGGTTTGTGGAGACTACTGGCAAAATCAAAACTAAGAAGCAACCTTTCCCTTCCAAAGAAACCAAGGTATGAGACTTAAGGGAAACCGCTTAAGCATCCATAAAAAGAAAAGAATTGGAAGGAAACAAAAAAAACTCTTGAATGATAGAATCAATCAAGAAAGCTGTAAGGAGAGACACTGAGACCTTAAAGAATAACTTATTGTCCAATATATTCCTAACCTATCTTCCTGAGTGGAAAATAGTTTGATGTCTAATTGAGCATTCTTTTGGAAGAGCAATGATTGGTGGATTTGATGCTGACTCTTACTTGCGGATGGTGCTTTCTTCACCTGGGGTCTGATCCTCAGTGGAGGAATTCATTTTACTAATTCCTCCAGGGGTGCAGTTTGTGGGACTTAGAGCCAAACGTAGGAGCCAAAATTTCAACAAAAGGCCAATTATTTATGCCCAGAAATAGAATTCCCTCTAGAGTGGCTTTCACATAGCACCCACTCACACACAGATTGGAACATCTGCCCCCTGTTAAGCAGACTGAGATGACTGATTCAACTGCTCAGTCTGCTCTTTTATCATAGGAGAATCCATTTGCCAGTAAGTTAAGGGTAGGGAGAAAAGCAAGAGTATGAGAAACAAACTGGTTTTAAGGGTAGCGATGGAGCAGTCAGGTTAGACTAGGAAAACTTTAGGGCTGTAGGAAAATTGCAAGCTCACTGATGCCTGAGGCAGCTGGTGCTGAACCACACGTACAAGCAAGTAGCCTAGGGAGAGCAACTTCATACCTATCTGTTACACTCTTATCGGGTCCACCTGCCACCTATCCAGGATACTTGTGGTGGAAAGCCCATCACCAACGCAGCTTAGAGACCCCTGGAGCATGCACATCAGTAGACAAGGTTCACCTAAGATAACCATAAACCTTAACGTCATACTATTAACTTAAATTTACCCTAAGGGAGCTGCCCATGCCCATCATACACCTGACACCATGACAGTACTGGTATAACCCTATAAGGCCTGAAATTTCTTCACCCAACATGAGGAAGGAGTAACAAAGACTCAGCCCTAAGACCACCCATTTCTAGGAAAGACTCACCCCAAGCCACTCCTCAGTACCCCTAAGAATAAAAGTTATAGCTCAACAATAGTTGGGTGTGGACGTAGCAGCTGTTTGTAGGCTGTTTCTTCTCGCTCTCCTCTCTTGAGCGTGTACTATTCTTTGCTTAATAAAGCTACTCTCTTATGCCATTTCTCTGTGTGTCTGTTTGGGAATTCATTCCAAACGTGAATAAAGCACCTATCGTCGACCCTCTCAAGATGAGAGGAGCAATCTTTTTCTTGGTAACAGTAGTATGATCAGTTATGATAGCACAGTGTACTGTCTCTCCCCTTTTTTAGGACTCTAAGCTGTTACAGCAGGAAATAGACATTAGTCCGTTGCCCTTGACCCTGGCTAGTGCTGAAGTAACACAGACATGTTTTTCCTAATCAATTTGTTTCTTAATTGCCTAAATCTTCTTTCATTACTTGATGTCACGTCAAAGTTTCCATGATGGTATGTTTTCATTTAGTCGTTGTATTTTTGACTTTGATGTTGCTTTTTATTCTAACTTTAACCTCAGATTCCGAGTTCATGGCATTTTGATGTACCCATTAAAATTACCCCCTGGTAATAATTATGACTCAAAAAATGTGGCAATAAAATAGAAGTGACAAGAAGATATTTAAAAAGTTGATTATGGGAAGGCGTTTTGTATAGAGGAAACTAGATATATTGAACAAAGAGAACTCAGTTTAAATCCCTCTTCTGATACCAAATAGTCGTGTGAGTCTGGCGAGTAAATTATTCAACCACTGTGAGTTTCAATATACTCATTCATAAAACGTAATGTTGCAAAGCATGTTAGAGTTTTATGAAGATTAAAAATAACATTATTATTACTTAGAACATGTCTTATACATAGTAAAAATTCAATAAACGACAGCTATAATATTTATATTATGCTTATTATTATCATGATTTAACTGGAACTCTCAGAATTGACTAGGTCATTACTTCGCATGAAAGAGGTGAGCAAAGGGCTTAACCTGAACCAAGTTACCTACATTTGTCAAGTTACAGAGGTGAGCCAAGTTATAGACAAGTTCAGTGGAAACACACCCATACCCACACAGACATTCAGACTCTTCTGGATTTATGATGGGATTATGGCTCAGCAGACCAATTGTAAATTGAAAATATTAGAAGTCATGAAAAATGCACTGGGTACTCCTAATTGACTGAGCATCATAGCTTAGCCTAGGCTTCCTTAAATGTGCTCAGAACATTTACATCAGCCTCCAGTTGGGCAAAGTCAGTCGGCAACACAGTGCTCTGTAGACTATTGGTTGTTTTCCACGATGATCGTGTGGCTGGCCAGGAGCTGTGGTTTGCTGCTGCTCAGCCTTGAGTGAGAGTATCCTACTACATAGAGCTGGCCTGGGAAAAGATTCAAATTCAAAATTCCAGGTGTGGTTTCTACTGAAAGTACGTTGCTTTTGCCCAGTCGTAAAGCCAACAAATCATAAATTGAACTATTGTAAGAGGGGGATGGACAATCTGTACATATACATCAGAGGGCTGAGATTCAGGGAAACTATAGTTGTTAATACTCAAATATTTATTTTTAAAAGTATACGACAAAAGATCAACATGAACTTCCAAAGTGGGTGAGGAATGTGATACATATGTCTAGTAGCTAGATTAGTTTCTTGCATTGAAAAAATCTGCCCCTCGGTATAAGATTGTAGTTTATTATCTGTCAATTGTCCATAGTTGGCAGGAAGGGCATTTCCTCATTCAGCTATGTCTTTAACCTTGCAGCACACCTGTGAGATTTGGTTTTCTAATCCCATTTCACAGATGAGGAAACTGAAGGTGTTTTGAACTACAGAAGACAACAGAACGTAGAGATTAAGGCAGCTTGTTGGCAGGTGCCAGGGAGAGCCCCACGCATGGACAAGGATTGAGCTACATAGGGAACATACGTGACCCCAAGCCAGGATCGTAACCTTTAAAGAGGTATTCGGGGAGATCAATGCTCATTTTCTGGGGAGCTTGTCCTCACTCCTAGGCCCAGTCCAGTCTTTTGTTTACTTCCATAAAGCTCCAGGTCCTTTGCTCCTGTATTCATCACACTTGACTAGAATTATTCGAAGAAATCAAATCCTTTTCAGTGCATGTTTTCTCGTGCACTAGATGTGACATTCCAACAGCTAGTATATGACAGATTTTAGGACATAGATGGTGACAGATGGATGGCCAGATAGTGACATAAACGTTGCAGATTGATCTTTTATCCTCCTCACGCCCTCCTGGAAAAGGGCCTTTGATAGATGGGAGCAAATGAGTGATTTCATTAATGCAATGAAGAGAAGATTTATCTTGTAAGAGGAAGCTAACTTTGGCGAGAGAATGGCTGGCTTGCCCTGCTGATGTTTCACTTTAACTGAGGGACTTAATACCTGTGGTCAGCTGTAGTCAGTCTCCCATCCTGGCCTGACAAGAAATAAATGTGGTGGTTTAGGTGACGGTAGTTGTTATAGCAGGGGGAAAAAAATTGCATTGTCTTTAAAAGTAGAAATTTATTTTTGCTCATTTAGAGAGGAAAAGGTGATGGGAGGAGGGAAATTCTGTACTTGAATTTATTGAGAAACCCAGGCCAACAGGAATCTGAGAAATGTATTCTACCTGCAAGCCCAGGGGACCAGGCAAAGGGTTGTGAACAGCAAGCTAGCTTTGCCACATTAACCTAAATAGAAAGCCACTCAAGTGTCTAATGCAATTTTTGTGTGGTTCTCTGAAGACTTTACTCTGCAATTTGGCTTTTATTTTTTTTGAATAACTTTGTCCTGGCGGACTATATTTTGCATTAATACAGATGCAAATGCTGGAATATTATTTTCTTAGGCATAAATTGGTGCCCACGATTAATTCATTTGCTATTCAATAAAAACATAACCAATTTTTAAAAGTATAATATAACATGCACACATATATTATATACATATTTGTGTAGCTACACATATATAATGTACAAATGTGTATTTAATAGTAAAGGGGTTTAAGATAAAGATGTGATGTGTGCAGATGGCATTAGATTTGTACGAAGGCAGAGAAAGAATTTCTGGATGACTCAGAGTCACATTTACTGTGAGTCTGTCAATCTGCTCTCCGCAGGGGACAGGGAGAAAAGCGACCTGATAGAGTGAGTTCATACATCTTCATTGTCCCTCACTAGATTTGTTAAGAAAATTACATTGATTCTTAAAATACATAGATTGTTTTTACTTTAAAACTAAAACGTACAGTTTTCCATAACAAATTTACATAACTATTGGAAGTAGAGTATAAATATCTTTTATTTTCAGAACCATTTGAGAGTGGTATCCTTTCCTTAATCACTCCTGACCATTTTAGTTTGCATGTGATTTGTGTGTGTGTTTGGGGGGGGGTGGTGATTTGTTACACAGCCAATGTAACTGCCACATCCTTTAATCTTCAGATCTCAGAAAAGACCCCATTATTTTTTCCTATAACATCCTTTGTAATGGAATGACCCAGTTCAGAATCATGGGTTATTGGTTATTCTGTCTGTTTATTCTCCTTAGGTCTAGAACAGTTAGTCTCCTTGGTTCTAATGATCATGCCTCTTTTGGATGTTACAGGTCATTTTGGGGTGGTGTATGCCCCTCAATTTGAGGTTTTCTTTATGACTAGATTCAGATCCTGTATTTCGGCTTGAATGCCATGGAAGTGATGATGTATTTTCCTCATTACATTCTATTAAATGGTGCACTATTTTTATTATCCCAATTATTAGTGATGTTAACTTGATAACTTGACATTGGTGGTATCTGCCAAGCTTATCCACTTACCTTTTCCCTTTGTGAATAATAATCATATTGTGGGATGTTACTTCAAACTATGTAAATACCCTGTTTCTCATCAAAATGCATATACACACACAGGCGCATATGCCTACCTTGACATCTGTATACCTTTTTCTATGTGTATACTAAAAACTATGAGTTTATATGCAGATGCTTCTCATTCCAATCCAACAGCACAGGGATTTTCCTATTTTCTGCTTTCCTCATTTGCGGCGCCTTTATCTGACAGTGAGAAACCCAGCTCCATTCCCTTTATCATAATCACTTTATCACCCACAAGTTAACCAGTCTACCATCTGCTGCGTCTCCCCCCTTTTGTGTTCCACTTCTCACCCACTTGTGTGCACTCAGCCTACAGCTCTGGCCAGTGGCTTCCCACCATGGACAATATCCTCACCCTTTTGGGGTGGACTCTCTACCCAGAATGTACTGCGGCAAGGATTACTCTCGTGCCAGGCTGCCCCAAGCAGGATGCCACCAAGGGGCCTGACTCCCCAACCCGGCTGATCTTCTTCCTGCTTGAGCTCTTACAATCTGCACCAGCCTAGCTCCCCTATCTCTCTCACTCAGGCTCTGACTTCCCACACTGGGCAGCTCCCACCTCAGCAGGTTGCCTTTTCATCCTACTTGAGCTCTGACATCACTTGCTGGGTCTTCTCTTTTTTGGTATGTGCCGTTTCCTACTCTGGCTGCCTCCATGTGTGGCTTCTCTGCTCAGCTTGCTTGGGCTGATCCCCTGCATGGGGCTTAAGCCTCACTTTATTTGAGATCTGACACTCCTCATCTAGCAACAATCCATTACCAGAATGCAGCCTTCTCTTCTCACTCTGGGTCTCTGGTATCTCATTCTGCACCATTGCAGCTTTCCACGCCACCCCTTACCAAGTGTGGTTGTCTCTGACATCTCATTCTGCATTATCACACCTTTATCACACCTCTTACCAATGTGGGCATCTCCACATCCTGTTCTGTGCCATTGCATCCCCATCCCGCCTCCTATCAGTGTAGATAGCTTTCTTACCTTGTTCTGCCATTGGCTTTAGGAGTACATTTTTCAGGAAGGTAAGAGAAAAAGAGGGCAAGAACAGCTTCATAGCTTTATTGAATGAAAATTCTTAGGAGTTGTGGAGTTATTTCACTTATTTATTTAGTCATTAATTCATAAAGCAAATTTAGGTCAGCACCATCTTTTTGTGAGGCACTGGTCTAATAAGTACTGGGATTCCAGTCCAGTATAGAAAACAGACAATCCCATGGGTTTATAGTCTTATGGCATTGGAAGGATACCCAGTACCGAAGAAGTTCATTTGGTATTGGGCTGCCCACGGAGGGACACTGGGGCATTACGTCTGCTAAAGTGGCAAAATAATTAGTGCATCCTGGGCTCAGAGTCATCAATAAAATTAAGCCAGGCTCGATGGGAAGGGTAGCCTATAAGAAAAAACAAACAAATAAAAATTCCAAAGAGAAAAGTTGCAGGAATAAATGTCCTGGAGTCATTCAAGATTAAGTACTTTGTAAAGAACTCAGAGGGACTTGACCACTAGTTACCAGCGTTTGGGGAACTCTTTGATATACCCTGGTGAATGATAAGTAGTGATCTCTTCTGTAGTGCAAGAGCCAGGACCCATGGGTCTGACTGAAGAGTATGCCCAGATTGAAGCTAAAATCTAGCTTTTCCAGGTAGTAATATTGGATTCAGGCAGTATCCAGTGGTCGTCTCTGTATTTCTATTACTCTTGAAGGTGGAGCCAGTGGGAGGCAGCTTTGAACTACCCCAGGCCAGCATTGAGTGGAGAGTGGTGGAGAGACAAAAAAATAGATGTTTCTTGAACAGAACGCTTTCTAGGTTGTCCTGTTTAACTTGACGTGACTCTGATCTCCAACCTACAAAAAGGGATATTTCCATTCCCTGAAAGAGAATGTGCAGGGATGGCTACTTCTGTTTCCAAGGAGAGATCCACTACTAGTATAGACAAATCCTTCCCCAACTACTTGGGTGAATTTCCCACTTTTTAATTCATTCTGTTAGAAAAATTTAACATCACTGTACCCTGTTTGTGAGGTGATTGATAAGTTAGAAGAATAGAGAAAATATTTGCATTGAGTTCTGCCAAATAATTTGTAGTCTTCTGCTCAACTGTTAAGAAATAATAAAACCAGTCAGACTGGATTTTTAGCTGTTCATGTCCAGACCTACTTCTGAGTTTTCTTTAAGATACTATAAAATCCAAATGTCACACTCAGTTTAAAGGTGAGTACAGCTTAGTACAGGGATCAATATAATTGCTTCATAGATCTATTTTTTCACAATGAAGGTATGTAGCTCACAGAGCTTTTTCATGCTCGTGCTAAGAAAACTAAATTTATATTTCTGAAGAGTGATTGTGAGAAAATACTCAATTCCATCTCTCTTTCAAATTTACCAGAAAAAGTCACCAAATTTAATCAAACAAATAATTTCAAGACAAATCAGCAGGTACTAATTCTCCCAGAAGTTTCCTACTTTTTTTGTCTCCAAAATATGTTCATATGAAAAAAAATCACACTAATGACTTCAGAAATTACTTCCAACTATAAAATGTAGATGCAATTAACAAAGGCATGTTTGAACACATAGCTGGGGTCATGACACAGCAAATGAATGCGTTTTTCTTGTTCACAGATTTTACATCTTTTATATCAATACTTTCTCATTGGTAATTGCTTAATCTTCACAGGTTATGATAAATAGTATGGAGAGTTTTGAAACATTCACATTTGAAATACTTATGTTTCCTTTTACAGATAACTAAAAAATTTATATATTTTATTATTTTTTTATTTTAAAGATATAGTGTGCAGTTTGGGATTAGGTATACAAGTGGTCATCATACAGCTAAAGTTTGAGCCTCCCTTTGGTCCCCACTTCTCCTGGTTTGAGATCAGGCACACTTATTAATGAGGTGTGCCCCAAATCCCTCCCCTGGCAGTTTCCCACTATTGCCAATCCCTTTCTTATAGTTTTATGATAATTGTTTAGGGTCTTTTATATATTTACATATATGTAAATATATATAATATTATCAGTCCTTCTACAGACAGCACCTATTAGCTCTGGATAAGATTGAAAAAAATACCGAAGACAATTGAAACACATATATACAATTTCTATTTACCAGGTTTTGTAGGGGAATTGTGCAGAAGAAGGGAAAACACTGATTGAGTTATCTCCTTTTGCAGCTTTTGCCTGGGAGTGAGCTCTAGTGGGTGATTTTAAGGGGCAGATGGAAGGAGTTGAACTGAGACAGAAATTTGTATAATTTTTGTGTCCTGAAGAACCGAAGGGCAGAGTTTGGAACAAGCATAGCTGTTAGAAAATAGAAAAGGAACCCCAGAAAGGAGAATCAGAAACAGAAAACCCTAAATTCTGAGAAGCAATGTTGCCCAAATCTCTGGTCCTTCTGCTATACACAAATGGAACAACCTTAGACAAGCTCTAAAGCTAAGGACAAAAGAATGGAACTGAGATCTGAACTATCATTCAAAAGACAGTTTGCAACTTGAGTCCAAATAAATTAATTGCCTTTTTAACACAAAAGAACATTCTTTGGAAGAATATTTGAGTTTCTAGGATCCACAACAAACACTGGTAAGGACAAAAATCCCAAATTACTTTACATTTGAGAACCAGGAATTTGTGATCTATTTTAAAGATAAAAGAATCAGTGGAGACTGACTCCTACAAGACCAAAATGTTGAAACTAGACAAGTATTTTACAGTCAGTTTTATTACTATGCTCAATACATTTAAGGAAAAATATGTTCCTAATGTATGAAAAGTTATAACATCTCAAAAGAGAAATAGGAACTATAAAATAGAACCAAATGGAAAAATACATTTCTTATGAATAGCTCTTAACCCAGTATGGGTCACAGAGTTATTTTTATTACTGATTTTACTTCAGATGGCAGAGAAATACAAATTAAACTTTATATCTGTCTTTTTCCAGCATTATTGCAATGTAATTGGCAAATAAAGTTATGTACATTTAATGTATACATTATCATGATTAAACATACGTATACGCTGTGAATCAGGATAATTCACTTCACATCGCTACCCTTGTGTGTGTGTGTGTGTGTGTGTGTGTGTGTGTGTGTGTAGTGAGAACATTTAAGATCTAAAAGAGTAGATACTTTAAAAATACTTGTTAAATAAAAATTAACTCAGAACTTTTTTTACTGTTTTCTCCTCAACTGTTTGTTTTGTGCCCCACTCTTTTTCATTCTTTCTATTTATTTGTTGAAAATTTGGCTCTATTCTTTGTAATGAGTCTTTAACCCTAAGATACTGACTTCATTCAAGCATTTACAGAGCAGTTACTAAGTGTGTACTAAAAGAATGATAATGATGCTGATGGTAACAAAGAAGAAGAAGGAGGGAGAGGAGGAAGAGGACAAGGAGGAGGAGGATAATTTGCATATTGAAGGCAAGAACATGTTAGGTTTCCTTAGTGCCTAACCCAAGACCTGAAGCAGAGTCAATTACTCTCATTCATGTTTACTAAATAAATGGATGAACTAACGATTGAATAAAAATGCATTACTGGAGATCTCTACTTTTATCTACACATTGTTCTTTTAAATTCTTCTAACCTTGATCTACCAAGGTCATGTTGTCTAATTCTTTGTTCCATTCTTTCTTCTTTGTTCTTTTGGTGCTCAGCACTTTTTTCTTCATGGTGTGAGTTTCACAATGTCTTCTCTGAAGTTCTTCCTTACCATCTGCCTTTCAGTAAGGAGGGGTAGAACAGAAAGATTCACCACCATTTCCTTTTCTTCCTTAACCAAGTTGGGGTAAAACAAAAACATTAAATTGTGGGTCAGTTCTGTGTTGATTTTAGCTGCCTGTCTTGCCTGTGAAAGATGCATGGTCAACCATGTAAGCAACTGCTTTTCCTTCATTGAGCCACGATAGTAGTTTCCTTCAGCAGGAATATGCTTGCAGAGATTCTTACAACAGACTAACAGGTCTCAGAGTATATGGATACTATATAAGGATAATGTATAAGGATCTTGTCTTCCAGTCAACTATTCAGAAGCTATATCAACATTGTTACTTTACTACTAATAATTAAAAGATAAGATTGCTTTCATTGCAAGTAAGAGAAACTTAAGGTAAACTAGCTCGAGCATAAAAATGGAATTTATTAATAACCTTATCAGAGAAACTATGGTTTAGGT
>CAUYQG010150409.1:0-13975 GCA_963574415.1 Tarsius wallacei | reverse complement strand
ACGCCCGGCTAATTTTTTGATTTATTGTAGAGATGAGGTCTCGCTTGCCCAGGCGGGTCTCGAACCCGCGGGCTCAGGCAATCCACTCACCTCAGCCTCCCAAAGCGCGGGATTACAGGCTGAGCCACCGAGCCCGGCTGAGAAGGTTTTCTTAAATAGTAGCATGAAAGTGCTATTGATAAAATGTTATTCCTTAACTTTTCCCTTTTTGGTAGCCAGAAACAGGGTTAGAAGGTTTGGGTTACTGAATTATTGTCACTCAAACCTCTGTTAGTTGCTTGCTTCAATCACAGCCACCTTATTGTGTTGACAATTAGTAGTTATTGATGACTTAGTTCTTATTAAGCACAGACTTTCTGTCTGCATAGACAGATATTTGCCACTAACTGAAAATGTGCTTGCATTTATACTGCTAGCTTTACTCACAGGCTTAACATGGACACAAAGTTCTTCATGCCACTGTCATTAATTTTGTAGCAGTACTACAAAGAAAACAGTTTACACTTACATTGTGTGTTACCATTTACAAAGTGCTTTGATTTTTAATAACAAGCCCTTAAAGCAGGTAAGGTGGGCTTTTTGTAAGCCTCATTTGTCAATGGGAAAAGTCAGGCTCAGTGATGAAGTAACTTGCCCTGAGGTCACACAGAGAAGTAGAATCAAAACGTGATCCTAAGTTTTGTGTTTGAAATTCCTCTCCACTATATGGCAGCCTTCTCTGTGTATTCATCTTCCTTATCCTCCCAATACCCTACAACAATAACAAAGGGATCAGAAACCTAAGACCAAATTCCATGCTTTAAGAAGTCTCTCGTCTGCATGCTGAGTGCTGTGCCCGGTCCTGTGGTCAACAGTTTATGTCCCTCATTTGTTTTCAGGAATGTGTACCTTGAGAAACTGCACATTGCCACCTGGCACAAGGTATACCCATCTTTTCACACTGCTACTCTTGTTTTCTTCACGTTGAAAACTGGTGCATATTAATTTGGATGGCAATACACAAAAACCACTTTTAAAAAGAATAATATATTTTATGACACATTTAAAATTTTTATTGTAGTAGAAAGAGTTGTTGAATGTTATTTTTATCCTTAAATAAAGTGAGCTTATTATTATTTTGTCCTAAACTGTCCTGCTGCTTCAGATTTGTCATTTTGGCTTTACAGCAGTTAGAAGAAAAAAGTGAAGATCAAGAAGACAAGGAATGTTTAAAACAAGCAATAACAGCTTTGCTTAATGTTCAGAGTGGCATGGAAAAAATATGTTCTAAAAGTCTTGCAAAACGAAGACTGAGGTGAATATTTTCACTTTTTAAAATATCCTTCTTTTCACCATGAATATTGTGGTATAAATTCAGGGATCCCAGTTCCCTCCTCAAGTAAACAATGAAGAAAATAGTTTTAGTGACAAGCCTGGTCTTTCAGAGGAAGTGACATCAAAGCCAAGAGAATTGTTATTGTTTGAAAAACCTTTCATATTTGTGCATTTTCCTTGCACACTCCCAGACAAGACCTCCTGAGAGTCAACTGGTAAGCTAAAGGAGTGACAGAATAAAATGTACTGGGTAGATTTATGTCAGCATCATTTTTCAATTGAAGTAAAACGAGTAGTGTCCTTTATTTTAGGGATGATATAACTTGAGGCATTAATTCAGATAACATTGCTTCCACTTTCCTAATTATAGTATGTGCTACATGTTTTAGGCTTTGGGTCTTCTCCATTTAAGCACTTCTAAATAACTTAATCTTTTAAATTACTTTTTAAATTTGTGTTGGGCTACTTTTTAAATATTTGTCACTCTAAATATTTAGTAGAACTCCAGCTTCCCTGACATCTGTATACTAATTGTGTCTTTCCCTTTATCCCAGCGAGTCTGCATGTCGGTTTTACAGTCAGCAAATGAAGGGGAAGCAACTAGCAATCAAGAAAATGAACGAGATTCAGAAGAATATCGATGGCTGGGAGGGAAAAGACATTGGACAGTGTTGCAATGAGTTCATAATGGAAGGAACTCTTACACGTGTAGGAGCCAAGCACGAGAGACACATATTTCTCTTTGATGGCTTAATGATTTGCTGTAAATCAAATCATGGGCAGCCAAGACTTCCTGGTGCTAGCAATGCAGAATATCGTCTTAAAGAAAAGTTTTTTATGCGAAAGGTACAAATTAATGATAAAGATGACACCAATGAATACAAGCATGCTTTCGAAATAATTTTAAAAGATGAAAATAGTGTTATATTTTCTGCCAAGTCAGCTGAAGAGAAAAACAATTGGATGGCAGCACTGATATCTTTACAGTACCGAAGTACATTGGAGAGGATGCTTGATGTAACAATGCTTCAGGAAGAGAAGGAGGAGCAGATGAGGCTGCCTGGCGCTGATGTGTATAGATTTGCAGAGCCTGACTCTGAAGAGAATATCATATTTGAGGAGAATGTGCAGCCCAAGGCTGGGATTCCAATCATCAAAGCAGGAACTGTTGTTAAACTGATAGAGAGGCTCACATACCATATGTACGCAGGTAAGAAGGACCAGGCAGGCTGCCTGTCACTTTTGTTTTCCTGCTTCAAACTGGTATTCTTTGCTTCACGGGCTATTGTGCCCCAAACAAAAGACAAACTAACAACCAAAGACCTCTGCGTGATTAGGGTTCGTTTTCTTTGGCTAAGAATACCACCACTTTATACTTCTTTGGAATTTTGTACTTTTTCTACCACATTTACATAAGTTATTTTTAACCTTACAGTCAGTAACAGATGAGAAAATGAGGTCACTTGACAAAATGTACCCAGTTACAAAGCAGCAGAAACTAAAGTTAGCAACAAGTCATCATTATTGGGGTCTAAAAAGTTGTTTTTTGCTTTTGCTTTTGTTTTCCTGCTTTCTCTTTTTTCTTTCTTCTCTTTCCATTACAGAAATTATAAAATAAGTAAAAATGTTAATGTGCATTCATCACCAAAATTCTGCTGGTGTACAGATCTACACAGCACTGCTTCTTCTCAGTTTCCATTCCTAAACCTATTAAATGTAGCAGTTCTGCAAGCCAAGGATTCCAGTTTTATTATAACTTTTCACCTAAAAACTTCTGTAGTCAGTGTATTCATTTTACTGACCCAAAAATTTAAAAATGAAAGCACAGGAAATTTAAATAAGTTAGTATTTTATGTGAAAAGTAGATAAGTTTTTATTATATTTTTTACAAACAAAGCTGTTTTTGAGAGGTACAATTTTCAGTAATTAGTATGACCTACCAATTTTATTAAAGTACCAAAAATTTGTGGTTGCAAAATAGTTATTTCTTTGCTACTTCTTAAGGTATTTTTAAGGTCATAAACGATCTCTTTTTGCTACATTATCCTGGTTTTTAAGTTACTGGAAGATTCATAAGATTTTTATAACATAAGCATTTGAAGCTGTTACCATTTCATCTTAAATACCTTTGTTTTGGGTTCTTAGACTTTTGAGAGTAAAATTAATCCTTAGCTTTTTATATGTGTTTGTGAGATGGAGTTTTCATTTTTTTTCCCCCATAGACCATTATAAGTGGCAGCCACTAAAGAAGACTAACTATAAGTGTTTACTGTCACACATTAGTGACATACTTGGGTTGTAAAGCATGTTAAAATTCCAAGATGTTAAAATAATTTTTTCTATACAATTGATTGTTAAAGGTAATTTTCTTTAAACTGCTGTATTTCACAAAATTAATTTATAATTATAAATAGGCAGTTGCAGAACTACAATTAAATATTTCTTTTCTGGGGAACTGTGTCTTTTGTTTATTTTTTTGAATGACACTTTAAAGCACACTTCACTTGAACAATCTGATAGTTTTTCTGCAGTCTTGGCAGTTTTCTTTCCTTGATATGCACGATGCTAACTTTTGTCAAGATGTTTCATTAGTTATTTCTGATAGTTGCTCTCTTATATATCATTTTTTAGTTTCTGAGTATAATAAAACTTTGCTTTTACTAGTAATTAATATTAAACACTTAAATTTCAAGATTTATAGAGTTTATAGGGCCAAAGTTAAGCGCAGTGAAGTTTAAATTGATGAGATTATTTAACTTTTTCTTTTTTTAAGTAAAGTTCTTTCCAGTAATTTCTTGAGAAATAAAATGCCAGTGTTGGGGCTGTGTTTTTGACATTTTTCTTTTCTGCCGTCTTTTGAAGCTTAACTGAATATTTTAATTGAGTATTCTAATGTTATAAATATAGTACTGGTGAGACTGGATTGTACTAGCTTTCTGATTTGTGGTTTACAGTATACACAAATTAGTGTTTACTAGCTTATCTGGGCTGTTCCATAAGATCTGTTGTTGAACTTATTTCTGGCAACATAGAATGTGTTTTTAATAGGCCATCTATGAACTTGTAAAATGTGAAAGCAGTTATTTTTAAGGCCCCTTACGGCCAAAATGGACTTCTGAGTCCTCGCTGGGATGGCAGTGGGTCAGATGACCATTTGCTTTAGAAAATACCGGTCTGCTCTTCTCCTTTCTCCAGCCTCCCCAAAGAAAAAAGGGATTTGGGGTTTGGTTGGTTGGTTAGTAGGTACATTTATTGGAGAACATACAGGAACAGGTAGGGGCTTACACCGAAACAAAAGCTAAAATATAGCTTGTGCATTTTATTATATTATATAAAATTATAATAAAAGACATTGGGTATAATACATGAGAAAATTTAATAACATAGCATGAGACACCCCTTACAGACATCTCTTAGATTATTGTGGTTTGGTCAGACATTATCATAAAAACAGAAGAGAACTTAGTTGACCCTTATTTAATTCAGACTTCACTGTGGCTTCAGCCAACTTTATCCCTCAAGCGTTTAACAGTAATATACAAAACGGAGCTAAAGATCTCTAGTGTGAGAGATGTGTAAGCTTTCACTTTCACCCAAGGCCCCTGAAGGATATATGATTTGCCATGAGTTTTATTTCTGTTAATTTCAGAAAAAGGATTTGAAATTAGGTTTTTTGACTTGATAGAGTGTATTTTTCACCATGTTACACTGACTCATAGGGTGATTTTTTTAGTTAATAGAACGTGCCATAATTTTTTAATTATGTGTGTTAAATAATAAAAATAAAGGGAATTACTTCCTTGGTTTGAACTGCCAGTAATATAAATGGTTTGTTCATTTCTTGGTAAGCACAGGTCTATTATGAAGATATAGTCAGAGTAATTGTTTTTTCTTATTGAAATAGGTAATAGGAAAATTTTAACTATAAGTACACTTTCATTGTAATGTATAGATTTTAGTGTACAGCTAGGTCATCATTTTAATTTTTGACAAAACCTCATCAGTAGTTTATTTATCGGTATACTTTGCTCTGTAAAACAAAAGCTTTCTAGAAAGACATTTTAAAATTAGAAATTGGTTAACTTGAGATATCTCAAATACTAGGGGAAAAATTACCCAGTTGAACAGATCATTCTAAATCTGGCAATGATATGAAGAGACCATTTCTTTACATAAAGCACAAAGCAGTGTGCACAAAGAAAATGAGTTAAAAGGAACTTCACTTTTGCTACAGAGTAGTTATAGGCAATAAAGTACAAATTAGTTATTGAGACCTGAAACAACGTGGGTAGAGAAATGATTGGGGGGTGATTTGTCCAGTTTGGTAGTCTAAGGTAGAAAAATGAGATCACCTTGAAGTAAGGATAATACTTTCGAATTGACATTTTATAGAAAATAAAGGCTTTGCATATTGAAGTGTGGGAAAAGGGTGTCTCTCGTGCATGGTGAATTTCTCTTTTACAGATGATAGTATTGAAAAAACTTAAGCCAGAGATATTTTTCTTTAAAAGTATTTACTGCAATTTTATGTCTTCATATAGAATATTCTCAAAAACCTGCATTAGATTTCTTTTTGAGTTTGTGTCCTATATAAGCTCAGTTTGGGTGCTTTAACGTTTTTAAAAAAATCTTTTGAACAATTTTTGATCTATAGGGCAGTGCTGTTCTATTTTTAAACTCTTCAGACTTTTTTTTTTTAACGTTTGTGCGTCAGCATAGCGTCTGTTTCCTTTTTTAAGGAATTCAAGACTGATTGTTTATAAATCCTTGTTGAGCAGCTTATTGTTTCTTGTAGCTTTTTAAATGGCTGTATTAAAGGGAGAATTATCACATGAACAGACATCCTGATTAGCAGTGTTTTACTATGGTGGTTGGGGGAGGGGTGTTTTTTACATAAATAACTTTTTATGTAATAAATATTTCACAAATCTGATTGACTTTGCCAGATGTCAAGTGTCAACGAAAATAGACACAAAGGATAGATACTGGTCATAATTTTATTTTTTGACAAAACCTCAAATCTGATGTTACATTCTGAACACTAATGTAGGTATATTCTGAGTTCCTAAAATTTTGAAGAATTGTGCAGAAAAATATCAAAGAATGATTTTTACAGTGAGAGAGACAGGAAGCTAGAACACCAGCAGAATATAATAACTGCAACTCATGTTTTAAATTACCTAGACCTAGGCCAGAGACTTGATAGTAGAGTTGGCAGGTGTTTGTACAGAGAGCTTGTGTTGAGGAGAAATGAAGTAGCTGGTGACCATGGTGAAAAATCTTTGGGCAAAGATTTGGGGGTTGAGTAGCAGAGTAATGTTAATGAGGTGGAGACAAACTGTAGAACAAGTTTTTGTTGTTGCTCATGTTGAAATCCATCAGGGTGTTATGTTTGAGAAAGAACGTTGTGGAAAATTTTTTGTTTACCACTTGGAAGCTAGTGATAATCAGAGGAGAATATCAAACAGGCTATTTTTTAATGTCCTCTCAAACAATTGTTTGTTCATGTTTATGTTTTAAAGCCACACCCAGCCTGGCCTTTGATTTTGTGTTTGCCTTCCATCTGTCTCTGAAACGAGGTTTTAGAATATAGGTAATTGCTCCACAACTAACAGATGCAGTATAAAACTTAGCTTATATCATTGCTTGATAGGCGGAAGTAAGTACTTTGTCCTCTTACAAAATTATAAAACCTGTCCTTACTGCTGGGTAATTTGTGTATCAAATTATCTTAGCCCTTTACATCATCAACAGATAAATGTCTCCAGAGGCTAGTGTGATGTGGTATATGTTACAGTCATTGAAACAGAAAAATTAATGCAATAGAAATAATAATAGCTTCTGGGATATGTATGTTTCTGGATAAAATTTCAAATATATGTATTATACAATTTTTCATTCCTTTAGACTCAAAATAGAGTCTATATAGATTAATACAAGCCTGGGAATATATGTAGCCTTAAAGATTTTATTTTGGAAGTACTTAAAATTTTGCCAAATTTTCTTGGTTTATTTTTAGTTTCTGCTGTTTTTGTTTTTTTTTTTTTTCTTTTTGGCAAGATTGCTCTTACTTCCGATCAAGCCAAAAACAACTTAAACTTGAGTCACTCTAGAACCTAATACAACAGAGGTGGTTGTGGGAGTGTTTATTTCACTGCCAGCACCAGAAACTCCTCTTTTGAATAGTGTACAGGAAGGTACAGCTCTACTTCCTAAAATCTGGAAGAAGGCTTATCAGGAGTTACAGAATCACAGTTAGACTGCTACCTTTTCAGTGAATTTCTGGTGCCTTTAACCAAGATTAGCAGTTACAACTATATTCTGCATTAACTGTTGGTGTAAATTTCAATGGTGATTATGTAACTCATGTATCAGTTCTTTATGTTTCTATCTCACAATTGTGGAAACCTTAAAGATTCCTTTGATCCAGGGAGACTACATGATATGGTAGAAAAGAATGCAAATCAGGGTCCCACAATCTAGGCTCTGGCTCCATCTCTGCCCCCAACTGTGTGACCCTGGATAAGTCTCAGCTACTTCTCTCGCTGCCCTACGCACCTCACAGAAATCATATGCAATAAACTGAGATAGTTCTTTGAGAATGTTACATAACAGGAGTCAGAAATTAATGGGATCCATTTGACTATGGCACCGGGGCACGTCATAGTTTTCCCAGCACTAGAATCAGTTTCTTTCTACAACACTAAAATGGCCAGAAGCTTTGGCTTAGTGAGATTAAAAAGTCCACTTTAAAACAGCCTGCCTTTAAAAATAGCCACAGTTTTCTTAAAACATACTTTAATTCACTTAGAACTTGCTTTATTCTGTCTTTTAACTTAAAAGTACCTTTGATATCCCACAACTTTTTAGCCTGACTTAAGTGGCATCTGAGAAGTGGATCTGGGTGCTGATTTTAAACTTTTCATTTAAAATGGGGCGGGGGAGACCCTAAATTTGGAACACAGCTCAGGGATGCCTGCAGCACTGCTGAGGGTGTGTGACAGCGACGGCTCAGCGTCTCTATAGGGGCCACTGCGTCTGCTTCCTAAACATGCTGTTTCAGTAGCCTCACCTTACAAATAGATTTGCAGAACAGGAAGAAGATTCTTGAAAGGGAGGATTGTGATGAAACCGATAAAAATCTCTGTTTTAAAATCTTGTACAGCCTTCTGTTTTAATATCTTTTCTTCTGGATGAGACATTAGTCTTTAACTTTTGAGGAACTCTGGAACTGAAGACAAACAATAAAATACCAACAGAGAGGAAATTATTAAAGATTATATGTATTTAAATTACTTTTACAGTAACCCACTCAGAAAGTATAAAGCTAAAGGCGATGGGGCATTTAAAATCAATCTATTTTTGTTCTGTAGATTTTTCTTTAACTTAAAAAGGTATTATAAATTTAAATTCAAGGTTGTCCGATATTTAAGTTCATTCATTACCTTTAGCACATACACCAATAGACTGGGGATAGAGTTCTGTTTTATGATAAATCCATGAATTTTCTTTTTGGGAAAAAGTTACTGTGTCCTCAATGTTTTATGGCTAAATTCCAGGTGGTTCTTAATCAGAGTCAGCCTAAATAAGAATTGTCCAAACACATTCTGATTTTACTAAATCCTACACTTCTAATAAAAGACACTGTACTTCTTATAACACTTTAACCCACAGTGTGTAGCCTAGCAAAAACAAAGGAATTTGCTTCCCTCAATGAATTGACCATTAAATTACAGTTTACCAGTCCATAACATAAACAGGAAAAGAATGCTCCCAGTAAAACACTCAAGTTAATGAATTTTCCCCTCTGTCTTTTAAAGACTCTTATAATTAAATGTGGGCCTTGGTAAAATTTGAGTTAGATAAGTGGGCATTGTTTTGTTTTGTTTTGTTTTGTTTTTAATTGTGGGAGATGCCTTTCTTCCTCTTTATGCAGAAGACCACAGCCCAGGTCTCTTGTGCTGGTGACAGCAGTCTTTCTCTACAGCTTGGGAGAATACTGTCAAAGAGACAGGAGTAGGCCAGGCCTGGGGAAGTGATCACACTCAATCAGCATCCTGTGTTACCTCATGGAGGGGGTTGGAGACTCCTGTTCATTGTAACTACTTGAAATAAAAGGAATTAAAACTTGGGAACAGGACCAATCCAACATATTCTAACACATTTAATAGTTTTAATAGCTTATAACTATTTGTAAACATATTTAGAAGCTGTAAGATCTCTAGCAAATAAAATAATTTTAAACCTTTTTAATTTCATAGACCCAGTTTCTAGTTGCACACTCTGTTAACATGATTTTTAAGAATCTGGATAACTAATCCTAGATAAACTAATATGGATGTCAGGAAGAGAGTAATGGATTATTGCCATGGCCTTTCTCTTTACCAGGGAGGTAAAACCTCTGGGTGATACTCTGAGACCCTGGAGCCCATGGAGCTTCCTTCCATGCTCGGCCTTTGCCTTTCTTCCCTGCACTCTCCTGTGGACGATGATGAGTTTAAGACGAGCTGGTCAGAGTATGCAGAGGGCAAGAACTAAGTTGATGTCAAGCTTTAATATCAATGTTTTTGCCACTAATATAGGAAGAACGAAAGCTAGCAGTACACTGCAAAATCCAAAAGCATTCTACCTGTCAAAGCATTTTAGGACTATTTGATCTCTTTTGAAAATATAACAGCTTTAATCATTCTGAACCAAAGACTTTAATATTTTTTCCTTTTTTTCTTAGATCCCAATTTCGTTCGGACATTTCTTACAACATACAGATCCTTTTGCAAACCTCAAGAACTACTGAGTCTTATAATAGAAAGGTCTGTCCATTTAAAAATGTTTAAATTCTTTATTTTTAAAAAGAGATCTCATGCCTCTCAGAAATATGTTAGATAAGCTTTAAATTAAGTTTATGAGCTTTTTTCCAAGAAATAAAATCTCTCTTAGATGATTATTTTACAATAATATGTTAGCTTTCATTATTTAAATACAAAAACAGGTATTCTTTTTTGTACACAAAAACTCAATATTTGAAGTTTCAAAATTTATAGAATTAATCAAGTTAAAGATCTATGTAGAAATGTATAATTTGGACTATGGAAATTTAAGTTTTGATGATTTAGATGTTCTAAACATAAGTTTTCAAATATACCTCATGTTGAGTACAATGGAGCTTGTTGATGAACAGATACTGACATCAAGTAAAGTGTTTCATGCATCCACATGAAGAGTGGTCAACTTTTTAGTACTACCCCTACAAATTATTGTGTCAGCTGATTTAGAGTAATTCCACAAACCAAAAGTGAACATCAGTGCCATAACTTTACAGTCACATTTATTTTTAGAATTTGCAAGTATTCTTTATTATATTTCTCGTTAGTTATCTATATTGGCCAAGTACTAATTTCTTTTTTAAAATTTTAAATAATTTTATTAGTCTTTATGTTATAGAAGTCTCACTTGTTTTCACTGACATGTATATTCTTAGTAATTTTTTTGTGTTCTTTTGATTTTGCTGACTTATGAAAAGGTTTGTGGTTTTCTATTTGTATAATTTGTTATAATTAGTATTTCCATTAATTTATTCTATTTTATGTTAGGTTTGAAATTCCAGAGCCTGAGCCAACAGAAGCTGATCGCATAGCTATAGAAAATGGAGATCAACCCTTGAGTGCAGAACTAAAAAGATTTAGAAAAGAATATATACAACCTGTACAACTGCGGTAAGCATTAAATAAATAAGTGAAGTAAACAAGTCTTTAATGAACTTTTGTTTCAAAGTTGAAGCATATAAGAGCCTCTCCCAAGCAAGGAGGAGGTAACAAGTGAAGTTTAAGTGAATTAAATAAGAGTAATTATCAGATATCATTTTATAAGTCTTAATTAACACAGAATTTTGAGAGTGTTAAGCACGCTGGCAAGATTATTTAATTTGGTTAGCATTATTCTGTTTTTATTTGTGCACTCATTGTGATAAATATTTATGTTTGAGTTCCTAAGTAATTCAATTCTGTGTTAATGCCATAGAGTATTAAATGTGTGTCGGCACTGGGTAGAGCACCACTTCTATGATTTTGAAAGAGATGCAGATCTTTTGCAACGAATGGAGGAATTTATTGGAACAGTAAGAGGTATGGTTTAAGTGCCTACTTTTATACATAATAAAAGTACCAATTACCATCAACTGATGTCATTATTGCTCACTGTTGTAAAAAGATGGTTATAAATAGTACCAGCAAAACCATTTGAAAAAGTTAAAAATTTTCATCAAACAACATTTAGACCTAAAGACTGCTCAATAGTCACCCTTTTGGCCCAATGTATTTTCATTTAGTAAATCAACTTACTGATTATTTTAGAGTTGGTTAGAAAAAAGCCTCAATTTAAGCCAAGTCTTTACACTTGTCTGTTTTTATTGCCATTGTGCGTCCTAAGTGAGAACCAGAAAATAAAGCGTTGAACAATGGTACTTTCATGTATGGTTCAAAACAGAGCCACATCAAAACTCACACTCGCATGAAGGAATGAGTCCCCTGGCACTGCTTGGTTTATAACATGAAACGTTAATTAGGTTAATAATGAATGTGTATAATTTAACCTTATAAATCTTTTGAAATAAAGTTCAGAACAGTAGAGATGGAAAATCTCTACAAATAAATTACTTTATAATTTTATTTAGAAAGGTTCCGGAAGAATACATTCCAAACTATCAACCGTGGTTACTCACATGAGTAAGAATGAGATTGGGATGGGGATGGGAAGATGGTAAAGGAGAACTTGGGTTTTTCATTTTGATCACTTGAACTCGTTATAGCAGAGATATATTCAGGTATCACTTGTGTGATTTTAAACCACTTAAAAATATAAAATATTAAATAAAGAATATGTAAATGTTATTTAAAATATAATGTATTTCAGGTAAAGCAATGAAGAAATGGGTTGAATCCATCACTAAGATAATCCAAAGGAAAAAAATGGCAAGAGACAATGGACCAGGTCATAATATCACATTCCAGAGTTCGCCTCCCACAGTTGAGTGGCACATAAGCAGACCTGGGCATGTAGAGACTTTTGACCTGCTCACCTTACACCCCATAGAAATTGCTCGACAACTCACTTTACTTGAATCAGATCTATACCGGTATGTAATTTGACATTCAAGCTGAAAAATCATTTCAAGACAGATAATGTTTAAAATGAAATACTAGTTTCTGCCTTAAAGGTTTGTCCTAATATATAAATGTGATTATTACATACACATTTAGTAATAAGGCCTGGCAGGCAGTCCTGTTCTTTCATACCCTCGGTCCCCCTAGCTCTGTCCAAATTTATGCCTTCTCTCTTTCTGTTGTCACCTAAGTTGGTGAAGCGAGGCTCAGATGCTGGCTTGGTATACTTGAGCAATGTTGACCTCTTGGTGCAACTTTTATTCTTCTGCCTCTTGGTTTCCTCAAGAGTCAAATGGGGCTAATGCTAGAACCTCCTCTTGGGGCTGCTTGAGGTTTCCAGTGGTCAGTCCATGTGCAGTGGTTAGAACTTTGCTAGCACAGAGTAAGGTTTAGTAACTGTTCGCTACTGCTGTTGTTGTAAACTTATTAAATTATGGCCAGTTATAGCTTTTTTTAATCATTCCACGTTGATATTACTACTGTCTCAAAAATGTCTGTTTCTTGTTTTAAATGAGGACTATTTAGAATCTCAAACTAAATTATGTATTTTTAAATAATTAAATGAGAAAAGGAGCTAAATTTATGGATCTCCTTCCACCAAAGGACATCATATTTCTAACAATTATTGTGTTAGAATCTATTTTATTTATTTCCCAGGACCCTCTGGTGGTAGGGATTTTTCTCCTTTCCTTGAGACAAACATGCAAATAATTAGAGATTTATGAATTGCATTGATTACTGTACCCTCTTTGCACTGATATTACAACAGATATTATGTGAATGATTACTTTGTTACCTTAATTAAATAATAATATTTATAAGTGCTAGGAGATATATTATGGAGAAATCTCAGCCTTGCCCAAAGCAAAATGCTACTATAAAGCAATAAAGTATACAGATATATCCATAAAATAGTTGTTAAAAACATCTGTAGAAAAGATGCATAATTATAATTTTATTGCTATACTTTGTTTTCATAAACCTTTCCGTTGATATAAGAGGAAAGTTACATAGAAGTTTAGTTTTTATATATCTCATGTCCTTAATAAAACAGTGTCTATACTAGAGGAAGAAGTATCATGTAGCATTGTGTCTTGATGGTTTTAGAGCTGTACAGCCATCAGAATTAGTTGGAAGTGTGTGGACAAAAGAAGACAAAGAAATTAATTCTCCTAATCTTCTGAAAATGATCAGACACACCACTAATCTTACTCTGTGGTTTGAGAAGTAAGTATTCCTAGCATTCTTATATTCCTGGTCAGCTATGTTATGAATTTCAGTGCAGTTTTATTTCTGTTTGTCTAATGTCTCTTTGTTCCTCTGTTCCTTCCTTCTTTTGAAGTGAATGTTTTTCTTTTTTTTTTGAGTTGGAGTCTCACTCTGTTGCCCAGACTGGAGTGCAGTGGCCGCTCCTGCCACCACAGCCTCGACCTGCTGGGCTCCGGCGATCCTTCCGCCTCAGCCTTCCAAGTAGCCGGAATTACAGGCACGTGCTACCACGC
>CAUYQG010150407.1:0-15721 GCA_963574415.1 Tarsius wallacei | reverse complement strand
TGGAGTCTCACTCTGTCACCCAGACTGGAGTGCAGTGGCCGCTCCCGGCCACCGCAGCCTCGACCTGCTGGGCTCCGGCGATCCTTCCACCTCAGCCTTCCAAGGAGCTGGAACTACAGGCACGCGCTACCACGCCCGGCTAATTTTTTTATTTATTGTAGAGATGAGGTCTCACCAAGTTGCCCAGGCGGGTCTCGAACCCGCGGGCTCAGGCAATCCACTCACCTCAGCCCCCCAAGGCGCGGGATGACAGGCTGAGCCACCGAGCCCAGCTGGGTTCAATGTATTCTTAAGCAAATGTATGCTGTATTTCTTACTGTAGGAGAAATATTCATAAATAATGTTTTATGTAAAGAGAGCACAGACTTATGCATTTGTTGGTGGAAAATTGAGGTGAATTCCATTTAAAGTTACTCGCCTCTTTGGGAAGTAAGAAACAAGATAATTTGTTAAGAGCCAAGAAGACTGAGGCATGATACTGAAGCTGAAAAGAACGGGCACGAGTTACAAAGACACTTCTCAAAGTCAGGAGACTTATTTGACTAGAAAAGCATTCAGAGAGCAGTCGATACGTTGGGCAGAGTTACACCGGCCTGCTGCGGGGCCATTTGCTCCCAGAGGTGCTCTTCTGCAGTCCAAAACGATAAAGCAGTTCGCTGGAATCACAAAAACTAGAATTTTTCCAGGTGAAGTTAATGAAAGGCTCCCTTGGCAATGTGGTTTAGGGTATTAACTAGGAATCAGTACAGACTAGAGAGGGATTCTGCACCTGGTGCAAGCTGAGTGCCCACGAGTAAGATGGCAGCCCGGCAAGATGAGCAGATACGATGGAAAAGTACAAGACTACATGTCGAAAGGAGATGTCGGGAGCTGGGACGTGGCGGGATTTTGCCCCGTGTGCAGGGTAACCAGTTAGCCTGCCACACTCTCACGGAGATAGGTGGAAGATGGTGGATGACTTCCAGGAACAGAGTTAGCCAGAATGTTATCAACTTCCCTCCGGTTCTCTCAGCCCCAGTTTCTCCTGGGCAACACAGAAGTCCAGATGACACCTACATGATCACACAAGAGCAAGTCTTGAGTTCAGAAAAACGAAATGTAGCATAATTGTCAGTAAGCATGCCTGCCTTTTGCTTAGTGGAAGATCTTATATTTGTTATATTGGGTAGTAAATACAATTGTCCTTTACTCCGAAGAAAGGAGCTATTTCTATCTTCCATGGTTGTAAGCAAACATGCTCCTTGTTCTAAGGGGGACATTCTCTTTTTTTGAAGTAATTTTTCTATATATCCTTCCTTTTAAAGATAGTTTCCAGCAAAGGGCAATCAATATCTCACTTATGCAAAAGCATGGACCCAACCATGCTGCCCATTGAAGCTGGACTGGATAAAAAATGTGGTACATATTCACAATGGAATGTTATGTAGCCATAAAGAAGGACAAACATATGGACTTTGCAGCAACTTGGGTGGATTTAGAGTCGATCATACTCAGTGATCTATCACAAAAACAAAGAAGAGCATACCATATGTTCTTACTCATAAATGCACCTTGAACAATTATGATACTGTAAGAAAGTGATTGGCAGTAGTGGCAAACTGTCAGGGGAGCGGGGATGGGATTGTAGGTAAGGGAAACTGCTAGGAGAGGGAGGGACATACCTCATCAACAAGGGTACCTGCATAATCAACGTTTGTATACCTAACCCTGAATTGTACCCTATATCTTTATAGTATAAATAAATAAATAAACAAATAAGCAAATAAATAAATAAATTACCAGCATCATTCTTTTCAGACCTGGAAACAATACAGAAATTCATATGGAAACAGAAATGACTATGAGTAGCCAAAACAATCCTCAGCAAAGAAACAAATCAGGAGGTATGGTACACCCAGACTTTAAACTTTATTATAAGGCTACAATAATCAAAACAGCCTGATGTTGGTACAAGAACAGGCATAGAACAATGGAACATGATAGAGATTCCAGATGCAAAACTTCAATTTCTCAAACAACTCATCTTCTACAAAGCCACCGCCACCAACCACTGGGGAGAGGAGAACCTATTCAGTAAATGTTGCCGGATAACTGGCTAACCACACGCAAAAGATTAAAACAAGACCCCATCTAGCACCATACACAATAAATAACTCTAAATGGGTAAAAGACCTAAATATAAAACCTAAAACTATAAGAATCTTAGAAAATGCAGGAGACACCCTTATGGAAATTGGAACTGATAACCAATTCCTGAGCAAAACCCCAAATGCTCATGCCATAAGAGATAAGATTGACAAGTGGGAACTCATCAAACTGAAAAGCTTCTGGGTTAGTGTTTAGAAATAAAACTTTTTAAATGTTAATTTTGTATCCTGCAACTATACTAATTTGCTTATTAGTTCTAACAGGTTTTTTTGGTGGAGTATTTATGATTTTCTAAATAGAAAGATTATGTAATCTAAAGAGACAATTTAACTTCTTTGTTTCTGATTTGGATGCTTTTATTTCTTTCTTTTGCCTAAATGCTGTGGTTAGGACTTCACTGCTATGTTGAATAGAAGTTGCCAGAGTGGGTATCCTTGTCTTTCTCCTGATTCTACAAGAAAAGCTTCCTATACACTTATGTGTTTCACACCGAAACACAATAGAAGCATTTCGATCTTGTTAGGTTCAAATGTAATATTAGGACTTTTTGAAAGAATATATTAATGAGACTGAAGAGTCTCATTTTTGTTCACCAGAAATGAGAATAATTAGGGCATAGAGAAAATATAAATAGCAGCCTAGGCTGCTAGACTTGGCAAATCCAATGATATATTTTTATGTAAAACAGCACCAAAAAAAGGTAAATAAATGAGAATCCTGCAAAAATCACTTGTAAACATGTATGGCAAAATTATTCGCTCATAACTATGTCTTTATAGATCAGTCATGAGTCTTATTTTTATATGTGTTTGTGTTTTGTAAACTGACCAAGACATGTCTGCTTGCTTTGTTCAGGAATGCTTCAGCTGAAGAGTTTTTAAAAGGTCATGTGGAGGAGTGGCTGGTGCCAATATTTTTGTCTATTGAAGAGGACTATGAAACTACAAAGTAGCACAATGCTGTAGAAATGCTAGTTAAAACTGCTGTGCTTTCTACACACTATTGGCAGATAGCTCTCCTTGTAGTTCTGGCTGTCTCTAGGCTAGAGATCACAATGCTTTTGCTCTGGAATATCTTTTCAAGGTCTTTGTATGGGAAACAGCTTTGGAAGATAGAGTGTCTTCCTCTGAAGAAGAGAGGAAGTTAGCTCATTTCTGAGGATAATAAAGATCATGTTTCTCTTTGCAGCAAAGGTTAGTTGGGTAGGTTTGCTTTTATACGTGATTGGGGTTTCCTAATTTCAAGTTTCTTTAGCTGTGAATATCATCCACTTGAGCCCAACTCTACATTGTCTCTATGAGACCAGTGCGACAAGGGAAATTGATGTGAACATGAAGCACATGCATCCTGTTGTGCCGTGATGGAAGTCCTTTGTCTCTGGCCCAGGAGTCATCTGTCTCCTGGTGCCTCTTTAAAACTTTGACAGACATAATTTTTAGTTTGTAATTAGGACAAAGTCCCAGACTCTTCACAGTTCTCTACCTATGCAGTCCTTTCAATTTGACTTCTTCTTTGTACTTTTCATTATTTCAGTCACTGGTCATTTTGCCCTTTCTTCCATATTTCTACTCTGTGTATTATTTTTCATTCTTATTTTTTATTTGACCTGAACTTACCCTCTCTATATGAATACAGTACTTAATCCAGGGCTCGGCACATAATCTTTATTTGTGAAATAAACCAACACACTTGAAAGTTTTATCTCCAGAGAGCATTTCTCCCTGAGTTTATCATTGACAACTTGAATTTGATGTGCATAATATTAGTTAATTCGGTGTTGGATTTCAATTGTTAATTTCCTTTTAAATTATAGGATGTAGAATTGATTATAGCAATTTTATAAACTATATGTTCAAGGGTTTGCTGCACCATTTCCTTCTTTCTAGGGGATTTTTTTCTCTCTCTCTTCCTTTTGATGTACAGGGCCACTTAAGTCCTCCACGCATTTCTGGAAAACTAAAAACCCAAATCTAAGCCTGTTGAACCTCTTGTCACACAAGTATTTGAAAGAATGATACTTAAGGGAAATAGAAAATGACACTTTTCCCCTCATCTTTTGAAGACGAAATGATCCACCCCCCTCCAATTCTACCAAAAGAGATTCCCAGCTCATTTTCCTTAGCAAGAGCTTTAAAGTGTAAAAAACTCATCAAACATCTTTTCCTCTGAGACAATGTCATCTGAGTTCAAAGGATGTACACAGCTCTGCAAAACTGCTGTCTTGTTTCAATGATAAGGCCTTGGCTTTCATTTTATGTTTGATTCCAAGAAAATCAAATCTGTTTTTATGTACACTATAACTATAACTAAATCAGAAAATTAGGAGAAATAATCTATTTCTGCAGACAGCTGGGGAGGGGGAGTTTCTAGTTTTAAAAAATCCTATAATGACGCTTCAGCTGGGTTATATTATTACTCTCTAAGATATGCTTGTTTATTTAAACTGATGACATATTTTTTCCTTCATATAATAAAGAAAATCTCTGCTGTGGCTTTTGGGAAACAATACTGTCTTATTATGGTTAACTGTTTGGAAAACCTTTACTGGACAACTGGAAGATTGAGGGCAATGTTTGCTTGTTTGCTAATTTTTCCCAGAATCTTCTGCATCCTAATAACCAGAATTTTTTATACATATATAAAAATAACTTAAAATTGCAACATTAGTGACTTATTGCCTCAGAATTTTGAGGCATGGGCATATAAAACCTCCATTTTAAAAAATCCTAGGGCATCCAATTTTATCTCAGTATATTCTAATCCATATGACATAATAATATCCATTATAATGTTTGAGTATAATATACCAATTTACTTTCACATTCAAAAGTAATCTGCAAATTTTATGAAATCAACTATGCCTTAATCATACTCAGAAGATGAAGACTTAACAAACCCCTTACCCAAATTTAGTTATAATCATTCAGCTATAGAAATTGGGCAGGTTATTTTACTTCTTCCAAAGTAAGAATATAGTTGTAAACATTTTTCTTCAAGTTAATACATATTTGAAAGTAAACTAAAAATATTGGAATAATTTGAAACTTACAAATAAAAATATTCAACAAAATGACATATTGGAGCTGACTTTATTTTGAAGATTTTGTTCCCTTTTTAACTTCAAATATCATATTAAATAAATATTTAGAAAAGTTTATTCTGCCTGTGACCTGATAAATATAAGTAGATACTGTTAGAATGAAGGAGGTTAATTCTTTGACTTCTCAAGAAAGTTTCTCCACCCTCTTCAATAACCTTTACTAAAACCCTCTCTTAGTATCTGTTGAGCATGACCGTACATACAGCAGAGTGAATGCAATATAAATGAGGACTGGCTTACTATTGTCACTCTTGAGCCTTTCCATTTCATGTATAGACTCAGGTTAGTCTTGTGAAGATTCCAATAAACAAATTAAAATGAGCAATATACAAAAGCTGAATTGAGCTCTGAAAAATATTACAAGTTTAAGAATCTATCAGTCAGTGTTGAATACCACAGGACAGCATATCTCTGTTACTAGAATACAAAAACTATGCTTTAACTTGCTTGTCAATGAAAGTGCTTCATTCTGTGAACTAAATAAATTGTCATAACACTAAAAAAATAATAATCTATCAATCAATGTTAATAATTGTTGATGAATGAGTTCTTCTGTTGTTTTCAGGTACTATATTCTAGTTTATAATAAGGAGATTATTGTTGGTAAATATATTACGATAAAAGTTTAAAAATTCAGGTATTGCAACACATGGGTTTTTAAGATTTTAGTTTAATTCTAATGATCATGGATTAATTATAATGATGTAATTACTATATAATAGTTATAACATTTATTTATTTGACAAATACTTCTTGAGCAGGGCATTCTCTCCTTTAAGTGTTACTCTAACTCCATTCTACTCTTTTTTCAGTTCTTCCAATGTGCCAAGCTCTTCCCTTCTGGAGGTCTTTGCTTTAGCTGTGTCCCCTGCTTCAGAGGCTCTGCGGCCTCTCCTCATGCTCATCTCCCACTTTCTTTCATGGCTGCTTCTTACCAATTTCAGCTTAAAATGCTGTCTCTCTGCTCACCTTATCTATGTAGCATCCTACCTTGCTCCACATTTTCTTTCTTGTCCCCTGCTTCTTTGTCATGATACTGAATTATTTTATTTTACTATTTCTTTATTTCATCCCCTCCTTAAGAATGTGAACCCCATTGAGTCAAGTAAGTTTTTGGACTGGATTGCTTAAAATATATATCTCTAACCCTTGGTTCAATGCCTGGCCTGTAGTAAATGATTAGTAAATGATAACTGAATTAATTGCATTTTTGCAATGCTCAAATGAGATAATGTCTCAAATTCAGTTTATAGATAACAAAAAGCTGTGAAAAATAGTAGTTCAATTTCTCTCAATAAATACTTATTGAGTATCTACTTTGTGCTGTTTTAGAGCACCTATATGTTTAAGACAGATATACAAAGATGATTAATACTTATTCTCTATATTAGTTTGGATTATATTCAGTTACATATAAATGAAAACTCAAAATGTCAGTGGTTTAGGCACATAAGAGTTTATTTTTCTCACATAATGTAAAATCTAGAACTAGACAAATACTGACACTGATTTCAGTGGTTCAGAATGGCAAGGGGATCCAAGTAACTATGACTATTATTTTTGCCATCATCATTGTTTCAGGATGGATACCCTAGCTCTTGCCTTCTTGTCTGAATTCCTTGCTGCATAAAAGGCAAATGAGCAAAAAAACACACTCTCAAATGTTCTACTTGATAATTTTGCTTTTATCTTATTGACCACTACTATACAGGAAAAAAAAAATTGTAAGTGTGGTCTTTTAGCTGGGCACATTGATAACCACTCCTTCCCTCTCCCCTCAAAAAATTGAGATTCTGTAACATAGGAAAAAGGGGAAAATGATCATTGGATAAACTGCTGTTTCTGTTCTACAAAAGAAAAGATTAGCTAAAAATTACATTAATTATTATCCTAATTAAATTGTGTTATTTTTAAACAATTAATATGATTACTGTTATTTTTGACATTATGGATCACAAAATCGAAAAAGATACTCTGTCTTCAACTACAGACAAGTAAAGTCCACAAAGTTAATGAAACATAACTGTGTTTAAAGTTTACATATATGTGTGTATGTACACATACATATATATATGTAGATGTATGGGTACAAAGACACACACACATATATCAAGGAGTCAAAAGAAGATGAAGTCTTGTGATTAAGCCAAGATATAGCTTGAAATTATGCTATTCCTAAGCATTTATCCTTTATTATTAAACCAGAGAAAAGCCATTAAAAGTTTGTTATCCAATCTGTTTATCTTTCTGATGATTGAGTTGTGGCCACTTATATTATCCAAATTAATTTAGGGAAATACTTCTAGAGTCATTAACTGATACAGGACTATGTCACATAGTAAGAAAATGCTACCAATATGGGAAGACATAACTGAGCTCTTATCCAGTTTGTAGAATTGCATGTAGGAGTCCTTCACAGTTAGTAGACACCCTTGTCTACTACATACAAACTTGTTATGTCTCTTCCACATTTTATTACGCAAACTTTTATTTTTTAAATTATTTTATTTTATTTTTTTCAGTTGGAGTCTCACTCTGTCACCGAGACTGGAGTGCAGTGGCATGCTGCTGGTCATTGCAGCCTCGACCTGCTGGGCTCCGGTGATCCTTCCACCTCAGCCTTCCAAGTAGCTGGAACTACAGGCGTGCGCTACCACGCCTGGCTAATTTTTGATTTATTGTAGAGATGAGGTCTCACCAAGTTGCCCGGGCAGGTCTCGAACCCGCAGGGTCAGGCAATTCATTCACCTGGGCCTCCCAAAGTGCGGGATTACAGGCTGAGCCACCGAGCCCGGCCTACACAAACTTTTAAATTCAACTTTATTGACTAGTGTCTCCATCCCCTTCCTTTTCTTTTATTTATTTGTAGATTGAAATCCTTCTAAAACAAGATAAATGGGATCCAAGCAATAAAAAAGTATGCACCTAGGTGCTAGGTGGTATTATTGCAAGGTTAATGAAAAGAAGAGGGCTAGATAGCCAGCAGGAAATTCTGGGATATGCATCTACCTAAAGAGCCCGAATTGGTGTCAGTTCCATCTGTGATTTGACTCCACCTTGTGGCACTTATTAACATCAGCTTAAATATAGATGGGGACCAATCTGGGTCTTGGACCTGCCCGAGACTTCCTTTACAGAGAGACCTTAAATTCAGGAATCTCTCAGTTAGATGGCTCTATAGTCAGTTGTAGCCTTTGTTACTTCCATCAGTCAAATCTAGGGATATTTGGGCAGAAAAATACTGGAAATGTAGAATCCACTCTGTCTCCAGAGGCAAGTCTTCCTGTGCTTGCCCTCTGCCCATCCTCTCCAAAAACAGTTTGCTCACTTCATAATAAAAGACTGAATAGTGGCGGACAAATGCCATTCTTTTTATATCTGATTTTTACTTATTGCAAGATTTTACTATATATAAAATATACTCCCTGGATGGGCACGGTGGCTCACACCTGTAATCCCAGCATTTAGGAAGGCTGAGGCGAGAAGATTGCCTGAGCCCAGGAGTTCAAGACAGCCTGGGCAACATGGCGAGACCTCGTCTCTACAATAAATCAAAACATTGGCTAGGGGTGGTAGCACATGCCTGTAGTCCCAGCTACTTGTAAGGCTGAGCCAGAAGGCTCACCTGAGCACAGCAGGTCGAGGTTTCAGTAGCTGTGATAATGCCCCTGCCCTTCAGCCTGGGTGACAGAGTGAGACAAATATATATATATTTCCTGTGTTAGAGTGTACAACTTGTTTGAGACAATGTTTCAGGTCATTTACTTTTTTATTTGTCCCAAAGGCAATGAACAGAACCAACAAATAAACATGATGTCCAAAATATTCAGATACTGGTAAGGCACAGACATTGACTGATCGTTAGTAGATATTGTCCAGAAAAAACCCGTATGGCCTTGCACTCATACCAGTTTGGTGCCAGCCCCCAGCAGACAATGGCCCAGTATTAGACTGGCAAAACAATGTAGGACCAACATCTTGTTCTCCAAGCTCTCTTCTTAAATTACAAAGTTCCTTGAGTCAAGGAGACTTTAATCCGAATGGTCCCAGGAGATGAGCAAATAGAGTCATGATGAAAAGTTCATACTGAAAGATTTCAAATTGTATGAAGCACTATAGGAAATAACATCTGGATTTTTTCCTTGTATGTTTTTATATGTAATTTAATTAACAAGTGTCGATTAGTGTCATCTCTCATTTTCTATTCAATAGTGTTTCAACCAAATATTAAACTAAGCAGGCTTTTGCTGATCGATCTCACAAGACAATCGCCACTTTTCCCTTTCCAAATTACAAACAACCACATTACAAATGGATCTCTAAAATGCAAAGTTGGTGACCTCATTTATTTCAGAAGTAAGGGGTCATTTCAAATCTATTAAAGAATTTGTAGAATTAGCCATTCACATGTTAACATGCTAAGGCTCACAATTTCCAGAGCCTTGCTCTAGTTTTCTTCGAGCCATTCTCCTTTCCATAAGGTGAGGCGTCTTCAGATCGCGGGACATGTGCCCAGTTGGAGTCCTTATCTCTGTCCACTAGATACCTACAGGTACTGAAGATTTAGAAATTTTCTGCCCAAAGAGCCCCGAACCTGCTTTCATGTCTTAGTAAAGCTCCTCTCTCCACCCATCCTTTCAAGGGCAGGCCGCGCTGCCAGGCTGTGTGCACCACTAAGCCTCAGGGTTGACCAAGGGAGAGCTGGTCTGGAGGAAGGACTTGATAAATCTTGGACTTTCACCTCAGTGAGATCCCTCAAGCTGTGGGATGGGGCCCAGGGTAGCAAGAAAGAACAAGGTTCAAATTGAGGGCAAAGGGCAAGAGGTTCTTTTCTCCTCCTGCCTCCTCGTTTCAGGGTGGACTCCAAGGAGCATAAGAATCCGAGCTTTGAGTCTAATTTTCCAGGTCATTATAAAGGAACGTATTTCAAGGTAGGAAGATAGAATTGTTTTTTTTCATAGTTTATTGACAGTTTGTTTTTACAACTTTTAAATATTTAGTAATATGGTATAAAGATCTCTATTTGTACTCCTGCTCTGGGATCTGCAAATGTTGGCAATAGATTTAGTAGATGATAGGGGAAAGGGGGCATTATTTGCCCAGGTCTATAGTACCAGATATAATCGTGTGCATTTGAGTATAAAAAGGCAATTGGACTTTGATGTATTTCCATATAGTTCTTCTTCATCTTCCCTTTTGCCCATTTGTAGACCTCATCAATTGCTGCAAGCTTCTACTACTAAATGGCTAATTTTTTGTAAAGAAAAAAGCTTAAGGGAGAGAAATTGGCAAATTAAAATTTGAATCACAGTAAATCAAGACACATAATCTGGAATTAATCAATACTTGACAAATTTTGACCAAATTATATTCAAATAAAACATACCAAACAAAACTTTTCTCAACTCAGGTGAGAATCTAAAACTATTGAAGAAGGACAGAATGGAGAAGGATAAAATGAAACCTAAAAACATCTTCTGAAAAAAATAGCTAATAGTTAATGAAGTTTATATGTGTGTGAGTTTTGTCATAGTATGCTGTGAAACATTATTTTTCTTAAGTTATATACTCATCTTCCTAAAGGCACAAAAGACCTTAGTGGTCTCTTAAATAGTCGACAACTTATGGAGAAGTTTGGGTGCATAGATTGAGCAGTCAAATAATCTCCCTTCTCTAGAGCTCAATGAGGCAGGAATCTGAGTAGAGAGACAGCATTAAGATGTAAACAACCAAAGTTTGAAAATGTAAACAGATTCAATTAGCATGGAGAAGAAGTGCTTCATACATAGTGATCTATGAAAACTTATAGAAAAAACATAGAATGACATACTCCTATTAGACTGAAAACTGACATTTATCAGATTTTCTATCTTCAGAATATTTAGTATTAGTACAAAATATAATATATAATAAGTATATGCATTACATATAATATATAGTTAATTTCATTCCATCTAATTTTTTTAAGTTATTAACCTTATTTATAATCTCAATGTGCTTTGATAAATAATTGAAGAAAATTCCTATTAAAGGAAGTTTTTATATAATTTATAATGGGAACTGTTTTCATGTTTATGTTATCCATTATAATCCTTTCTAAATATTCCTTCTTATGCATGTAATTTTGTGTGCTCAGAATTTTCATGTTTTTGTTTATTCTATTTACTTTGCATATCATACCATTGTATATTGAGATCTTGAAAAATTTATAATGCCACATTGGTAGAAATATTAATAAAAATTAAGAAATAAGACACGGGTGTCTTAAGAAATAAACATGTTGTATGTGTAAATCAGCCTCTACCAAAGATATAATATTTAATGAAATTTTAAATGTAAGATCTGTGTTTTCTTTTAACCTTTGCATATTGCTTAATTCATTACTTAAAACTTAAGAGAAAAAGAACTTTGAAATACACACCTCAGAGTGTTAAGAAGTACTCAGCTCTTGTTGTAAATGTCAGAAAAAAAGGAAAAAGGGAAAGATTTGATGAACTCTCTATTGGTGAAATACTGAATTGTTGCCAAATAGAATTATAAATGCCACGGAGATAATGCTTCATCCTGAAACAAAATAATTGTTATGTCATTTACTTGCTATGTTAATTTTGGCTGAATATTTATAAAATATTACTCTAGAAGTAATTTAGGAAGGTGGGACCATGATATAACTGTCCAGTTCACTCTTGTGCCATAATATCTTGGGTTAAAAATTGTCCAGAAAATAATATGTCTCAACTATTGGAGTCTTTTTCTTTTCCCCAGCAAATTATAGCACCATAAGTTTTCATTTTCCCCAATGTCTTTTCTGCTATAATAATGGCTTGAGGATTTAAATCCTGTGCTGTTATTGTGACTTCAAAGCCTTAAAACTGCAATTGAATGAGGCAGTTCATCTGTCATTATTCAAATATGAAGCAATTATGATGAAATAAAGATAAAATTCCATTGAGAAATACTCCAATCAATTTTCACTTATATTTAACTAGAAACATAAAATGATGCTTAGAAGAGTAAGTTTAGGTAATAAAATTGGAGAATAAAAAAGCATGAATTACTGATCTATAACTGAGCCATTTGTGAAGGTTTCAGGGCATGTAAATAAAATGTGTCACCAATATTGAGTGAAAGTTTGTTGCATGACAAAAACAAAACAAACAAAAAACTCCTGTTACTTAACTAGTCAAAACAATGTTAAAACCTATATTACTCTCTAGAAGTCTCCTTTAGAATGTTTATATCAATACTTACTTCCCAGCTAGTCAATATAAAATTCAATAAACCCATGTGACTTTCATGTGTTTTAGAAAGAAGTTTAATGCAGTAACAGACACATGCTACAATATCAAACAAATGAACTTTTTATTCTGACTGAGCATTTTACATTCCCTCACTCACACCAACTGCACTTTTATAACTCCTTCTCTGTTATCTTTAATGTTTCCTTTTTAATCTAAATTTCAGTATCTCACTCGTTTAAGTTAATCAAATTGACCCAAAAGGCCATCCAATAGAACGCTTGGTGGTATTCTAAAAGGAGCTAGAAACAGAAGAGAAGTAAAATACATAGCCTCATGTCACATAGAAATGTTATAAATATGTTTTTCATGAACTCTTCTTCCATTCACTTAGCATAATTTTATTTAAAACGTTTCTACATTAATCTTATTAGGTTCTCATGCTGTTTAAACTCACTTAAGCATAATGTTCTACTTTTAGTTAGTATGATTTATTATTTTCTCTTCTTTTGCTTTACATATGTAATTTCTAATATAGGAAGGACCTATTAAAATTTTTGTACCAGCTATCTAAGGTGTTCTACATTAAATGAATAATAAATATGATGAGTGAGTTTAAAGTTCAAGTGAACAAACATTCTATGAATGCCTACTATATTCCAGACCTGTGCCCAATGCTTGGTATGTGGGGATCAATACAATGAATGAAGAGAAAACAAAAGTACAAAATTGCAATGGAAACACAACTACAAGAATCCTTAATTTTACCATGAAAATACTTAGATCGTTCATAAAACCTTGTTATAAGAAATTAGGATTATACCTGTCAGCAAGAATTTCATTAGCAAGTTAAGATATAACTGAGACCTGAAGGATGGGTAGAAAGTAACCAAGAAATAAGGCATAACAAGCATTTTGTAAGCAGAGCATGCCTAATGCCACAAAGCAAAAAAAAAAAAAAAAAAAAGGTCAATTCTGGTTGAAGAGCAGTTTGGAGGAAGAGGTGAATGGTGAAATGTGAGGCTTAAAAAGATATGTATGTAGTTCCTGAATTCCTGGAAATAGTGACAGTTTTAAAAAAAGACCAATCAGGACTGGGCGCGGTGGCTCAGCCTGTAATCCCAGCACTTTGAGAGGCCGAGGTGAGAGGATTGCCTGAGCCTGGGGAGTTGAGACTAGCCTGGGCAACTTGGTGAGACCTATTCTCTACAATAAATCACACAAACTAGCCGGGTGTGGTTGCCTGTGTCTGTAGTTTCAGCAACTTGGAAGGCTGAGGCGGAATAATCACTTGAGCCTAGCGGGTATAGGCTGCGGTGGCCTTGAGCAAGCTGCTGCACTCCAGCCTGGGTGACAAGAGTGAGACTCCAACGTAAAAAAAAAAAAGAAATTTTTAAAAAGTATACCAATCGGAAAAAATTTGCATTTTTGAAGATATTTTTGCCTGAAATGTGGAGAAATAAAAGGATATAAACCCAAACAGAGTAATATTTGAGATACATTTTTATTAATCCAAGGTAAAAAAAAACACACACACACACAAATATTTACTGGATTATCATTCTAACAAGGGGAATGGAGAAAAAATGAACACATTCTAAGGATGGTAGGAGGTAAAGTCAACAAAATTTCGTGATTCATTAGATATGGTAGCTTGAGAGAAGGGGACAGTCAACAAATAACCATCTGACTCGAAGAAATGAATAGATAGCAAGGTATTCAATGAGACAGAGGACAAAAGAAAAAGAGCAGAAACAAGGTTTATCTGAAGACAGTTTGAAGACAGTGAGTTCAATTTAAACCATGTTAAAAATGATATACAAACAACAGATGCTGGTGAGGATGTGGAGAAAAAGGAACGCTTCTGCACTGCTGGTGGGAATGCAAACTAGTGCAACCTCTTTGGAAGACAGTGTGGCAATATCTGAAAGAACTAAGAAATGACCTTCCATATGACCCAGTAATTCCCCTATTGGGAATATACCTGGAGGAACTCAAATAATTCTACAAAAAAAATACCTGCACACGTATGTTTGTTGCAGCTCTAATCACAATAGCAAAAACATGGAGCCAACCGTGCTGCACATCAAAGCTGGACTGGATTTAAAAAATGTGGTACATATACACAATGGAATATTATGCAGCCATATATATATATGGAATGATATATCAGTAAAGTACCCCTCTAGACTTATTCAAGAAAGATGGAAATGGTATCACATGAAAATTCTGCAGATCCACTGGGGGATAGGTGCTTGAGAAGTGAAGGGCACGGCCAAAATGGGGTAGGAGAGCATTGAGATCAATCTGGCACATTTCACATTTTCTAAAATGGTTGATCCAGTATAAAGGAATTACATCTTAATCAACTTAGTTAAGGAACGTAAGAACTTTGTTAAAGGGTTCAAATAAGAATGCTCAGCATTTAAGTGGAAAATAATTAAAGCGGTTAGCAGCTTTCAGTGCTCACTTCATTATCAAGAGAAAATTTCTTCTTTTATTAGTAAAGTTAGACACACTAGACTCTAATGTCTAGTCCTGATGCTTACTGGATCTTTATCTTTTGACAAGTGCCTTAACTTCTTTAGTGTCACAACAAAAATAATAAAAAGTGGTAATACAGCCTATCTTGGTGGGTTATTGAAAGGGCTGGATAAATAGTGTGTAAACACCTAGTGTATCATGAAACTAATACCTAGCATATAGAACTAAAATATGACTGGTATAGAACCAAACCAATAAATAAATAATTGTAAATATGTAAATATTTTACAATAAATATTGTAAAATATGTAAAAGTTTATTTTCTATACCCATAAAATATCTCTTCTGCTTGAAGTACTAAATAACGTTAATCTATGTTACTTTTAAAAATTGTTTGCCCCGCTCATTCAACTACTTCCCTGGGACCTGCCATGTGTAATGGAATGATGCTGCATGGCATCAGGCAGCTACAAACAACATAAAATATATTTCCTGTCCTAGAACTGCTTACTACACAGTTAGTAATACAAACTTTGCAAAGATGAAAGAGGAAAACCAAAAACAAAAACAATAAGAGGCCATGTGTGGAAGTTTATTAAAAAGGATAATAGCTGGGCTCGGTGGCTCAGCCTGTAATCCCGCGCTTTAGGAGGCTGAGGTGAGTGGATTGCCTGAGCCCACGGGTTCGAGACCCACCTGGGCAACTTGGCGAGACCTCATCTCTACAATAAATCAAAAATTAGCCGGGTGT